>BPLR01009642.1:0-21168 GCA_021605095.1 Caerostris extrusa | reverse complement strand
ATTCTTACTTATCAAGTCACAGTTGGATAAATGAAGATAAAGCATCAATAGGCAATCGTAAATCTGAAAAGTTTAAATATTCTATTTTGACTGGACTTTCAGATTTACGATCACCTATTATTTATAAAGGACTTTCTGTAATATAGTGAAAAAAAAAGTAGAATTGACTTAAAATTTTGTTTTATTAAATAGCCAATGGCCGATCGTTATTCTTTAAAGTCAAGTCGAGATAAATATTCCAATATCCGATCGTTATTCTAAAAGTCAAGTCAAGATAGAATAATTAGTGACTGAAATCATTTAGGACTTTTATCATAATATATTTTTATCTTCCATATTTTTAACATATATTTTTTTTACATATGGATAGTTCTCTTCTTTTTGTTAACACATATTTTTTTACATTGCGACTTACAAATTCGTAATTTATTCACTTTCTTCTTACTTATCAAGTCACAATTGGATAAAACTAGTTGAAGCAATAAATAGATTGTAAATCTGAAAGTCAAGTCAAGCCAAGATAGGATATTTAGTGATTGAAGTCATTTTATCAATCTCATCATAATATAATATTCTTATCTTCCATATTTTTAACATTCATTTTTTTTACATACAGACAGTCCCCTTTTTTCTTTTAACAAAAATCTTTTCATTGCGACTTACAAATTCATAATTTATTCTTACTTATCAAATCGAAATTGTATAAAAAGAAGATAAAGAATCCAAAAGACTGTATTAAATCTGAAAGTCAAGTCAAGTCAAGATAGAACAATTAGCGATTGAAATTATTTTAGAATTCTAGTATCTAAAAAGAAAAAAAAGAATAATTATGTTTTTAATAAAATATGATGCATGCACGCTATAAAAATAACCACAACAAAATTGAAATATTACGAAGTCGTTAACCACCTTAGACTGCTGTGCAATTTTTTTTCCTTTTGTTATGAGAATAAAAACATCTGCCTTGCAAATTATCAGGAGTTACTTACAGAGCAGATGCTAGATATTCCTCTCTGCTAGTTTTTTTTTTATTTGACGACCAAAATGCTTCGTTAAGCCGTTTTGTCACGACTGATAAAAAACGATGATCAAATACGTAAAACCTCGAATCAAAATATATAAAATAGAACAGTAAGAAAACTTTAAAGGGTTATAAAAATGAGATCTTACGTTTCAGTTTCTTTTATTTTTGCTGACATTTAAAAAGAAAATCTTTTATAATTAAATAATCATATAATTAAATCGAAATAATTCCATGGAACGTTCTAACTGGATTATTCTTAAGTCAATTATTTATTTAATTTTTCTATTTTTCATCAAGGTTAAGCTAAAATAATGTTCATTTAAAATTATTGTAATATTCTTATCGGAATATTCTTATTTTGAAAATAAATTACTTACTGAATTGCACAAGGATAAAATAATGAATGCTTAGAATTCTTTTTTCCAAATGATTTCTAAAGAATAGATTTAATTGTTGCTAAATTGATCAAATACATATAACCTCGAATGAAAATGTATAATATAGAGCATCAAGAAGATTTTAAAGGATTATAAAAATGAGATGCTTTCATATTATAGAGGAAAGTTTCAGTTTCTTATAAATTTTGCTGACATTTAAAAAGAAAATCTTTTATAACTTAGCCAAAATGGTTTTATGGTTAAGCCAAAATAATGTTCATTTAAAATTTTTGAAATATTCTCAAAACGGGAGCATTCTTATCGTAATATTTTTAATTTGACGTAATAAATAACTTATTGAATTCCACAAGAATAAAATAATGGTTGTTTAGAATTCTTTTTCCAAATGACTTCTAAACAAAAGATTCAAGGGTTGCCACTCAGTCAAATTGGAAAAATATTTAAAAATCCTGTTTTCAATATAATAAAGTTACAATAATTATTTAAATAAATTGAAATTATTAAAAATCATTTTAGTAGAAAACATCAATTTTTAAATAACCAGAGCAACAAGCTAACGCATTTTTAAAAATTATATTTATATTTTTCAGATGCTTTTCTAAATTTCTTTTAAATTCTCAATTATAGTCTTATTTCTTTAATTCAAGCAACCTCAATTTGTGCTCATATTTAACTAATTTAAGATGCGGAGATTTAGTGGTTCTTAAAATCACTTTGGAATTCCCGTGACCGGTTATATATGTTACCCAAGGATTATTTTTAAGAGAAAAATTTCATCAGATAAAATAAAAAAATCATAAATATTTGTGTATTTTACTAAAATATTCTCATTTTATGAACATTATTTTATTTCAATATAAAATAAATATGAAATCAATGATGAATCAATAATCTATATGAAATCAATGATGTTATTTCATAATTGTATTTTACAAATAAAAGGAATAATTTTGATTAACTTTTAAATATTTTTTTGATAAAATATTATGAAATTACAATATTATAATGTATACAAACATGCTATGATGCACTATAAATAAAATATGACTAATTGACTTTCAAATAACTTTTATCGGATGTAAAAAGAAAATGCTCGCGTAAGAAAAAAATAGCCATTTTATTTTTGAACAAAAAAAAAATCTTTAAAAAAATTATTTTCTGGCGTAATATGCAAAATTCTGATATAATACAGCTTTCAAAGGACATAAGAGAGAATATGTTTATCCAACTAAATGTTTACCATTCTAACAATAGTTACTATAAAAATTTAATGAGAAATAAACAACTTTAATGACTTTCTGAATCATAAACGAATAACTTTGAGAAATTTATTTATATATAAGTTTTATTCTTTCAGAATTTTTTAAGGAATATAATAAAATTATATATAATAAAAGACCCTGCATTATTTGGAACAAAATTAAATTTTTTTCTTGAAATTTTAAATTTCTTAAGATATTTATGTTCTTGAAATATTTAATTACATTTTCTATGGAATTTTCCCGATAATTAATTTTGCAATTAACGTTTAGTTTGTTCTCTACCAAATTTATTACAATATATGTTATTAAATATAATAACGTTATGCAAAATTATTTTAAATAAAAATAAAATAGATTTAAAATAAATTTTAAATTAAAATAATATTAATTACTTTAAATAAAAAAAATAAATATAATTTGAAAATTAGTTAATTAATCATAAATTTGTAATTAATTAATTTTTAAGGTAATTACTTTTCAATTTAAAATTAATTAATTAACATTAATTGAAAATTATTAAAATTATTCGTAATTAATAATATTATTATTATTTCTTAGTAAAACTGTTTGGAAGCGAACATCAGTTTTTATCAAAGTATCATTTATCAGAAAATCAATGCAATGCGAAAATATGAAACAAATAAATGAAATGCGATATAAACTGTTCAAAAAATAAAACAACTCCTAAGGAAATTGTTTAGTAATCGAAAAGTAATTAGTTAAATGTATCAAAAATAAGGAGTTAAAAATACATTTCATTCCAATTCTACAGATGTATAAACCAGAATTGCTCAGCTCAGTAAATAACATAATATCAGTTACTTTAATAAATTATGTTGAAAAAAAAATTTTTGTTAAACATTCCAAAAAAAATAAAATATTCGGATACTACAATCTCACGCAATCCATCATTTTAAATCTTTATTCAATTAAAGTAAGCATATCTTAAAAGAAGATTAATCTAATATCCATTTAAAGTTTAGTAATAGGAAAACATTAAAAATAAAAGAAAACTAAGAAATAAATTAATAAGACATTTAAATACGAATATATCCCTCCTTTCCAAACACAAATGAAATAAATAAATAAAAAAAAAAAAGTAATCAAATACATTATTTTGAAAAATAAAAACGAAATATTATTCAGTAAGGAAATGAAATCTGTTTACGAATATGAAAAAGAACACGGTTTTTATTTAATTCAAAACGAACAACTTACAATTTAATTTCGCAGGAGATTTAAATATAATCCATTCACGAAGTGAAAAGTTATATTTTATTTTCATAAAATTGAGCTACAAGAAATTAAATTCTCAACCTGCAACCTTACGCATTTTAAAATATTAATTTATACAATCATAAATAAGATTTTTATATTTAGAAAAAGTGCTAATAAATATTTAAGCTTTCAAAATACAAAATTGTTGAGCATTGCAAAATATCGTTTTCTTAATTTATTTTTCAAAATAAAATAGAGGCAGTTAAATCGAAATCAAAGGCTTACGCCAATTTTGTGATTGTTTTAAATTACAATTAAATATAAGATTAAAAAGATACGATTAACGATACGATACGATTCTTTAAGGATACGATTGAAAAGATACGATTAACGATACGATACGATTCTTTAAAGATACGATAAAAAAGATACGATTAACGATTACGATACGATTCTTTAAAGATACGATTAAAAACAATTTTTTTATTATGTATTTTAAAATCATTTTAAATATATGAATCTCGTTTGGTCAACAAAGGAAAAAGCATTAAGAAATTCTAAAAATAAATCAATACATGTACAAATTCTTAAAAAAAATTATAGTTTTAAACAAATGGAAAAAAGTTTAAAAATAATATGTTATTAAGTTATTATATAATAATATGTTATTATGTTTAATAATAATATGTATAAAAATGAAAACAGTGAGGAATTAAAAAACTAATCTCCATAACTGTAACAGCGTCAAATAGCAAACGATAATTGTTACAAAGAAAACACAAATAAAAATCACAATTAGTTGTTTGTAAGAACGAAATGTGAAGGTTTAATAAAGAATTAATCAGAGAAAAATTTCAACGAAGCTTTTTATTTTTATAAAATGAAAGTAAGTCATTAATAATTATAATAAAAACGTGAATTTCATTTCAAAAGGAAAGTTTCAAATATAAATAAAGTTTTATCCTCTTTAATTACAGAATGATACTAATGATAAATATGCGATCAATTATTTTATTTTATTAAGCCTAAAATATATAAATATTGATTTTTTTGAATTTATTATTATTATTTTTTTAAATATAAATAAGATTAAAAAGTAGTTTTTTTTAATATTTGATAATGCATAGATAATTTTCTGATAATATATAAATTTTAATTAATTTAATATTTATATTTAAATAATAAATTTAAACTATACTAACTGAAAAAATTAATATATATGGAATAATTATTTTTATTAAGCCTAAAATATATAAATATTTTCTTGAATTTATTTTTATTTGAAATATAAGTAAGATTAAAAATGTAAGGGTTTTTTTCTAATATTTGATAATGCATTAATATATTACTGATAATATATAAATTTTAATTAATTTATTATTTATATTTAAATCATTAATTTAAACGATCTTTAACTGAATAAAGTGATAAATATGCGATCAACTATTTTATTTTATTAAGCCTAAAATATATAAATATTGATTTTTTGAATTTATTATTATTTTTTTTTAAATATAAATAAGATTAAAAAGTAGTTTTTTTAATATTTGATAATGCATAGATAATTTTCTGATAATATATAAATTTTAATTAATTTAATATTTATATTTAAATAATAAATTTAAACTATACTAACTGAAAAAAATTAATATATATGGAATAATTATTTTATTAAGCCTAAAATATATAAATATTTTCTTGAATTTATTTTTATTTGAAATATAAGTAAGATTAAAAATGTAAGGGGTTTTTTTCTAATATTTGATAATGCATTAATATTTTACTGATAATATATAAATTTTAATTAATTTATTATTTATATTTAAATCATTAATTTAAACGATCTTTAACTGAATAAAGTGATAAATATGCGATCAACTATTTTATTTTATTAAGCCTAAAATATATAAATATTTTCTTGAATTTATTTTTTATTTGAAATATAAGTAAGATTAAAAATGTAAGGGTTTTTTTTTTCTAATATTTGATAATGCATTAATATTTTTACTGATAATATATAAATTTTAATTAATTTATTATTTATATTTAAATCATTAATTTAAACATCTTTAACTGAATAAAGTGATAAATATGCGATCAATTATTTTATTTTTATTAAGCCTAAAATATATAAATATTGATTTTTTGAATTTATTATTATTATTTTTTTAAATATAAATAAGATTAAAAAGTAGTTTTTTTTAATATTTGATAATGCATAGATAATTTTCTGATAATATATAAATTTTAATTAATTTAATATTTATATTTAAATAATAAATTTAAACTATACTAACTGAAAAAATTAATATATATGGAATAATTATTTTATTAAGCCTAAAATATATAAATATTTTCTTGAATTTATTTTTATTTGAAATATAAGTAAGATTAAAAATGTAAGGGTTTTTTTTTTCTAATATTTGATAATGCATTAATATATTACTGATAATATATAAATTTTAATTAATTTATTATTTATATTTAAATCATTAATTTAAACGATCTTTAACTGAATAAAGTGATAAATATGCGATCAACTATTTTATTTTATTAAGCCTAAAATATATAAATATTGATTTTCTTGAATTTATTTTTAATTGAAATGCAAGTAAGATGAAAAAATAGGTTTTTATTTTAATATTTGATAATGCATAAATAGTTCACTGGTAATCTATAAATTTTAATTAATTAAAAAATTATAATTTTTTTAATTAAATGTTTTAATTAAAATTATGCATACTTTAGTTAGTGATTCGTGAAGGGCCTTTAGAATCGTAGCATAAGCTCCAATCAAGGCAATGCAAACTTGAATTTTCAAGGCAGTTATAGCTCCACTGATTTTTCTGTAATAAAAAAATTTAAAAATTAATATTAATACAAAAAAAAAACATATTTGATATGTTTGAATATTCTACATATTTGAATAAATACAAGAGAAGTTGTCATAAATTAATTTGAAATAAAATAATTCTGGAACAGCATCTTTTTAACAACTAAATTTTTTAATTTTTTTGGTTAAACATTTTTGAGCAAGAAAATGAATGAAACTTGTTGTTAAAAATTATATTATATGTTTACAAAAATGATGAAATAAAGCTATATTTATTTATAATTGTATTTATATATAGTTATCGTTTATTAAAATTTATTTATAGTATTATATTATTATTATTAGTTATTATTTTAAATATTATTTATCTAATTATATAATTTAAATAAGTGATGAATAAAGCTATGTTTATTTATAGTTATATTTATATATAGTTATAACTATTATTTATTTGTAGTATTATATTATTATATTAATTATATTATTTATATTTATTATTTTAAATAATATTTATTTAATTATTATTTTAAAAAAGTGATGGAATAAAACTGTATTTATTTATAATTATATTTAAAATCATGATAAAACTGAAAGATGTAAGAAATTATTTAAAAATTAGAGGAGTAAATTTTTCATAATTAAGAATATTTTAAAATAACAAATAAAAAGTATAATTACAACAGTCGCCCTAAAAATATTATGAAGATGATTTTAAAAGGTTTTAAATATATCTTTTATAGAAGATGTGGGAAAAATAAAGTTCAGATAGGAAATTTGTTGTATCTTTTCCCACTTTTTAGACAGCAACATCTACACCAAGTCTAAGAGCCTGTGTGGTCTCATGAAAGGCGGAAAGATGGGGCAGCTTCTGTTGTGATGGAGCACCCGTAGGTAGAAGTCTGACTCGCTCCGTTTCACTGAAGGAGGAATGAAGTGTGTTCCGTGACGACTTTTAAGGGAAATACCCCACATTTGGGTATCGCATGGGAAAAAAACTGGGAAAACTCCCAACATGTAGTCTGATTCACAAGGCAAGATGCTGAACATCACAATCGCCATCGAGTCTCCTTGTTTTTGAAATAGTGTCTATACAAGGCTGTCAGTGGATTGAACCTCAGCCCTAATGCTGACTAGCAGAGTACGCTGCCACTGAGCCACGAATCGGGTATAAAAGTTACAAAATAATATTAGTGATGTGTTTACTTCATTATTTTAATAAATAAATAATTTTTAATAAATAAAATAATATTAATAAAATTTCTGAAAAACTCTTTAAACAGTTGAAAGATCAGTGTCCATAATAATTAATGATAAATAAAGCAATTTCTTATTTTCAGCACATTTGTTTTACATGTGTTGTAGTTTGAAGATACCTGGAAATAAAAATAAGCATATATATGCTTATTTTGAAAGATCTTATGAATTAATATGTTAATATATTAGTTGAAGAATTCACCTTACCTCCACAATACAAGCAAGATGAAAAATGTGAGAAAAACAAAAAAGGCACAAAGGGCACAACCGATTCCTGCAATCACTTCAAAAACCATCTTGAAATTGAAGCTCATCCTAGATAAAATAAAAAATAAAAACAAATAATTATGAATAAATAAACAAATAAGATTAGTTATAATAATAAAACCTACGCTTCGTTAAAAAAATATTTTACTTTGCTTAAATTAAAAAAAAAAACCAATTTTTATTTTAATAGTTTACAAAGTATAATTATGAATTTTATTTTCTCTGATCTTATGTACTAATATTACTAATTTTTATCTTTATCTATCTTTAAACACTTAATATATAATTTGTTTTAAATATATTGACAAAATAATTAATGTCTATTGAATTTATTTAAAAAAAAGTTTTTAATATGAATATATAATAAAATCTCGTAACATTTATTTGTTTTATGGCAAATAAGGTAATCTAAGATTTTTACAATTCATTTATAAATTTAGTTTTCCTTTTTACTTCATGGATGGCGCTATTTAGAAAGGCATCAAGTGCCTTTTGAATGGCCAGCAGTTCTTCTGTGAAGTTTGATGCAATTATCAAAAAACAATACGTTTGCCTTTGTAAGTTAATAGAACTATTAAAAAAAAATTATTAAAATAATGTTTTACCGGTTGAGCATAGGTTGTGAGCAAAACAGCGTAAGTTCCAACATGGTTGCATTGACATAAAGAGTAGTTTCCGGTCTGGATGGGCTGGCAACCCTCCATTGAAAATTGAACATTTCTGCAAAATAAAGAAGTTTTAACATACATATTCATGATAATAAATGAATGTTGTAGATTTTCATTATGTTGTACATTTTCTTATTTGCATATTATGGTTGTAATAAAAAATAGTTTTATTACAGGTTTATAGTTGGTTTATAGTAAAGGTTTATAGTTGTAATAAAAAAAAACTTATAAATGATTTTTATAGTTTAAATTAATTTATGCACGAACATTTATTAATAATGTGAGTACTAAACACTTGTATCTTCTATGAACTGAGTAAATTATAAAAAAATGAAACATTATGTGGAAAAAACTTCAAAATAGCAATAGTAAAAACATGAAAATTTAAAGAAATTAAAAAACTTTTTTTTTTTAAGAATGTAAAGAAATGTTAATTAAAAGATATTTTTAAAGATATGTTTATTATATTAAAAAACAGATTAACATGACTTCACTATTTGATGAATGGCAGTATAAATAAATAGCATGCGAGTAGACAAGAGTCGTGATTAGACATCGTTGACAGATGCATTGCAGTTGCACTTTCGAAAACGAGTAGAACAGTGACAGCGTATGCAAGTCAGATTCGATAGAGGCAGTGGCAGTATGTGTGAGTTAGATTAGATGGATATTGTGGTAGTGAGTGCGTGACTAATTCGATGGAAATTGTTGCAGTGTGTGGGAGTCATTCGATAGAGATTATGATGGGGTGTATGATTCAAATTAGATGAAAGTTATAGCAGCGTGTGAGAGGAGGATTCGATGGAGATTGGGACATCATATGAGAGTCAGATTCAGTGGAGGTTGGGATAAGGTATGCGAGTTACATTAGGTAGAAATTGTGATAAGGATGTGCAAGTCAGATTCGGTGGAAATTGAGGCAGATCGTGTGTTAGTCAGATTCATTGGAGATTGTGACAGCATGTGCGTATCAGATTCGGTGAAGACGGTGATAAGGTGTGCGAGTGAGATTCTGCAGAGATTGTGACAACGTGTGAAATAGAATCTCATAGATTCTGGCTTTAAGTTGGGAGTTTTCTGAGTTTTCACCCATTCAACACGTAAATGCGAGACAAACCATAAAGTTCTATCTGAAGGCAATAACTTCCTGCCTTCTTACTTATGTGTCATAGACAAACAGACTGATGGCCAATTGGCTAACTCTGTGGCTTTAAGTACCATAGGCTTCAGGTTCTAATCCTGGCGGTGGTATGGATGTTTGTGAGTGGTTCGGATTCCACGTTGAACTGTAGGTCCCGGTATAATTAGTCAAAGTGGGCAAAAAATCAGTAGGGCGGCATACCAAATCCTCCTACACATTGGTAAGAATGACGTTGAGGAGAAATGGCCAGTCGGCCTCGAGACTCTCACATTAGAGGAAGTACAGCGCCAATAAGAAACATTTAGTTTATAGTCTCTTATTCGCTCACTCTGCGCGTATCCGAGTTTCGAGTTTTCGGCTTAGAAGTGGAATCCTTCCAGGAATCTATAATTATCTTCTATGTCTTTAAATGTGTTAAATATCGTATGTCTCTAATTGTATATGTGTGGTGTTTGTGTGGGTGTCAATAAAGAAGTGTTCTCCCTCCTGTGCCTCAAGTATCTCAACCCAACCACACCCAGTTACGATCCAGTTACACTACGAATAGTAATTTTGTGTAAAGCATTCCTCATTTTTTAAATATTATTAAAAAAAGAAAGAAAAAAATCTATTTTTAGAACAATAGATGTTAATAATATCTTAGAAATATTGAAATATATATACATATATATATAATATTTAATGAACACTATTTTCCCTCAACATACCTATTTTTTTTATTTTTGTTCTTTTAGATGCCTGGATTTTTGTGGAAGTTTCCACAACATTTCAGCAATCTGCCATCATTTTAACAGCCTATCCACTTTGACACCTGCTTCAAATCTCTTTTATGTCTCAGTGAAAAACATTCTTTCCCCTCGTTTGGAGGAGAAGAGATAGGGTTTGCTGGAAGTGAACTTTTGTGCCCTACATCTTAGTTGCGTAACTTTCTTTACCATGCAATTCAAGAAAGTTACATTATTTGTTATATTTTCATCAACTTTCGAAAACCCCTGAGAGTTTTTTTTTTACAAATATGCAATATCTATGTAGTTTTTGTTTCTATCCTTCTTCATTGGCAAAAGCCCCATGGTGGGCCAAGGCCGTTTATCTACTGGTAGGTTTCGAGACAGGGCACGTTATTTTTTACGGGGTACGGTTGTCAACCTTACCGCTCTACAGTCGTATTAGACCGGGACCTACGGTTTGAAGTGGATTCCGAACCACCACAAACATCCATGGCACCGCCGGTACTCGAACCCGAAACCTGTGGCATGGACAGCCAGAGCGCTGGGAACTCGGCCATCAAGGTCCTGTTTCCTATTCAATACCATTAATTTCTGATACAGTTTTTCTATTTATTAATCTATCTTTTAATTTTGGATCTAAAAAGAACATAAAATTTGAAAAAAAAAAAATAATGAAAAGAAATGAAAAGTTTCTTTAAAATTGCTATTAAATATTTAGATATCTTTGTTAATCTATCTTATCTAGTAGATAAGATAGATTAACAAAATATATGATCCTATAAAGCTAATCCAATTCTCACTCTCTATAAAAGGAATTTATACTGGATACTGACATCTCACATTGTGAAACATCAACTAATTGAAACCTCCGTGAGAAGGAAATCAAGGTCCCAATTGGCTGGTGTTTTATGACGTGAGATTTTAGTATCAGATGGAAAACCATTTTTAGTTTGTTTATTTTCCTTATATTGTTGTTTATATATATTGTATTCTAAAATTGTTGGATATTGATAAGTGATGGCGGATAGATGTTATATGTTATATTAACGTTCTATATTCTAACCTTTTTTGTAAACATGCAAATAGAAATAATATGTATTAAATATAAGAAAAATTGAGCAGTTTTTAAAATATTTATGAAGAGAATTCCTTTAGACACAGAAAATAGCCTCTTATATTTTGTAGTGTTGCTCCGCGTCCAACGCTGTAGCATATCTTCAAGCTACACGTGCTTCCTTGTAGTGCTAAATGAGTAACAGCAGTGCAGCTCTTGCTTATGTCGTAAAAACTTAACTGTCTCTGTATTGCCAGCTGCATTAGAAAAACAACATTATTACGATTAAAAATAGTTATTAATTAATTCGTTGTAAAAATAATAGTCCATTCATATTTTTTACAAAACTTATATTTTCAAGCAGTTATGAATTTTGTTGCCAACTATTGTACTCTAAATTTCATTCAATAAAAGTATTTCCATCTTAAAAAAAAATTATTATTCCCCTTTCACACTATAGGAAGGCAGATCTTTAATGGTATGGGATATTTGGTATCCATGGCAACGTCGAAATGGACTGAGATAGGAGAGAATCATTAATTCATCATGCCATCCTATAAAGATTAAGATAAATGCGGGGCATATAGACGACAACAATTGATCCTATTCCTATTCCTATTAATGGTGAAAAATCAATATGGAGGTTAATATACGGATCCATGTTGAGGGCGACAATGATATAATGAAAATTCAATTATATTTTCATAATGTTTAAACTTTTAAACTTCAACTGAAGTTTCAAATTAAAAGTTCAATCGGTTCAGTTCAATTTAGATCAAAAGTTCAAGAAGTTTAACCAAAATTCAAGATTTCAACTGAAGACTCAAGTCTCAAATATCCATTACAATATTCTTAAGGTTTTAGAAAAATGTAAATAATTAATAATATTAGTTTTAATGACTTGAAACGAAAGTTTGAAATTTTGTAAGAAATTGTTAAATGATGAAAAAAAAATGATGATAAAAATTCATGATGAAATAAAATAGTTTTAAATAAACTAAAATTAAATTAAAATCTAAATTATATAAAAAAAGTTTTAAATAAAATAACTAAAAAAAATTTAAATTAAATAAATTTAATGATATTCTAACATAAAATTAATACTAATAAAATAAAATAAATTTGATTAAAAAAAAAAAGTTTAAATTAAATAACGAAAGCAAATAAAATTAATTAAGCAAATTATAATAAGTTTAATCATATTCTGAAATAAAAGTAATAAAATAAAAATTAATACTAATAAAATAAAATAAATCTGTTAGTATATAAAAAAGTTTAAATAAAATTATGAAAGTAAATAAAATTAATTTAGCATATTATAATAAATTTAATGATATTCTGAATTAAAATTTATTAAGCAAATTATAATAAATTTAATGATATTCTGAATTAAAATTAATTAAGCAAATTATAATAAATTTAATGATATTCTGAATTAAAATTAATTAAGCAAATTATAATAAATTTAATGATATTCTAAAATAAAACAAGTAATACAAAAAAAAAAATTTTTTTAAAGTCAATTCCTACTTTTTTTTCATTATATTGCAGAAAGTCCTTTATAAATAATTTTCATTCATTTTTTAAGTTTATCTGACGCCATCTATTGGTAGATATATGCAACTTAAATATAAAAAACTAAAATTAATTATTTAAATTTAATTCCTGAATTAATGTTTGAAAACACTGTATTAACATACAGTGTCATCCACTACAAGTTAAAAAAATGTATTTGAACTTGAGCGGATGAATAAAAATATATTTTCTGAGCGATTGAAAATTTGAACAAGATATATATAGGGAGAGTGTGAGCTAATAGAAGAAATTGAATTAATAATTGTTGCCGTTGTGTCATTAGACAGTGTCCAGCAATGTGGAACGGACACCCCATGAATAGTATACTCATGGATGGAGGGAGAGGGGGGCAGCTTCTGTTGTGATAGAGAACCGCAAAGTAGAAGTCCGACTTATCTTCGCGTCACTGAAGAAGGTCGGAGGTACCTCCTTCCGGGTGAACTTTTAGGAGGAACTAAAAGGCATTTTCGTGTAATATGGGTTTTGGGTTTTGGTTTGTCGCTCTATGGTCATTTTGTGCACACTTTGGACGAATTAGACAGGGTTCTACAGTTTAACTTGGATACTGAACCACTAACAAACGTCCATGCCATCGCCAGGATTCAACATGAAGCCTGTGGTACCAAAGGCCAGAGCATTAGCCAATTGACCATCAGGCCACAGTATCATATCGGTGAAAATTTAGAAAACTCCCACCAGGTGGTACGGCTCACGAGGCAAGATGGTGTGTACATCGTAAGCTCCATCGAGTCTCCTCGTTTTTGAAACAGTGTCTATAACAATGCCTCCCCGTCAGCAGGATTGAATCTCAGTCCTAATGCTCACTAGCGGCACACGTTGCTACTGAGTCACGAATCGGATTATAAAATTAATAATAAATAAAAAATTAAAGTACAATCATTTTAAATTTTAGTATAATAAGCTGGTATTGTATTGAAAGATTCTAAAATGTAAAAATATAAACAGGTTGAAATTAAAACTACATTTTTAAACTACTTATCCTAACTTCGAACTTTATTTTTCAATTCCTTCTATTAGCTCACACTCTCCCTATATATATCTTGTTCAAATTTCCAATAGTTCATAAAATACTTTTTATTCATCCACTCAAGTTCAAATACATCTTTTTTTTGAACTCGTAGTGGATGACACTGAATGTTAATACAGTTTTTTAAAAATATTAATTCAGTAATTATTTTAATTAATTAATTTTAGTTTTTTTAGATTTAAGTTGCATATATCTCCCAATAGATGGCTCCAGATAAACTTAAAAAATGAATGAAAATTATTTATAAAGGACTTTCTGCAATAGAGTGAAAAAAAGTAGAAATTGACTTTAAAATTCTTTTTTATATTACTTGTTTCAAAGTCAATTTTATTTAGAATTTCTGAGAATAGAATTCAGATCTATTCAAACGGTTTAAAGATAATTGTTTTTACGTAAATCAAAAAAGGAATTAAGATTTATTTTTTTCATTTCAAAATATAGAATCAATTCCTTGACTTTCTATTGATAAATTGTTTCAAATTTTAATAAACTGTTGTTTTCGAAAGTATTTAATTCTATCAATTCAAAGTTTTATCATTCAGGGAAAAGAAAATTACAGAATGTTTTTTTTCTTTTTATTTTTCAAATCTTAACGATAAAGAAATAAATGCATTTTATTTTTGGTTCGAATTTAAAATCTTTTTCCGAAAAATAATGATGAATCATTTTTGGTAAACAATCATTTGTCTTCATAAAAAAATAGATAAATAAATTTCGGTTTAATTTTTTGCGTGTGACTTTTGATTAGTAATATAAGGTTTAAATTATTTAAATAAATTTTTATGTGAACGCATTATTTGATTGTGTGAAATTTTCTTGTGAAAGATCAGTGTTTATTTTGTAATTTTAACTGTATCTGGCTTAAATTCACAAAGTATCTATATGAGGGGGGTCAACTGAATTATGTATATAAATATTATAAAATAAATATAAATATATGAGAATATGAATATAATATGAATGAGAATGAATGAATATGAATGAATATTCCTAATATGAATATGAATGAGAATATAAATATTTCATAATTTAAATATTATGAGAATATTATAAAAATAACATTAATATTTAAAAGGCAATTGAATTTTTTTGTTAAAAAATATGTTAAATAAAACATATAGCAAAAATATGAAAGAAAAATGAATGAAATATGAAAGAAAAATCATTTTATACAATTAAAAATTTCCCTTGTCAAATACAATATGATAGAGCTTGCAATATTTTTTGTATTTTATATTATGAAGAAAACAATTTTAAGAAAACTTATCATACTAATGCTAATTTTATCTATAATCAAGACTGTCTTTATTATATATATTAATATATATAATTATACATTAATATATACATATTAATCATTAACATAATGCTTATTTTATCTAATATAATGCTTAGTTTATAAATATTTATTGAAACTACCCCACATTTGCGTATCGTATTTGAGAAAACCTGGAAAACTCCTCCTTAGTCTGAGTAATGAGGCATGATGCTGAACATCACAAAAGTCATTGAGACTCCTCGTTTTCGAAACAGTGTCTACAACAAAGCCGTCAACGGATTGAACCTCAGCCCTAATACTCAACAGGGGCGCACGTTGTCACTGAACCACGGGTCGGATAATAAAATTAATCAATCATCATCATCATTGGCACAACCGTGGCTTTAAAATGAATTCCCAAACCACTACAAGCATGCATATTACCGCCGGGTCTTGAACAGGAAACCTGTGACACCGAGCGAAAGTGCAAAAAATTAATATGATATATAAAAAATTAAAGTACTGTTATTTTAAATAAAAACTTTAATATAATAAGTTAGTATTATAATAAAAAAAATATGAAATATAAAAGTATAAATGGTTGAAATTAAAATTCACTTTTCAAAGAAAAACAAAATATAAATCGCAAAAAATTTAAAACGCAAAAATAGTTCTTAGAATAAAATTCGAACTTTATTTTCTTCAAAGTCAATTGTGTTCAGAATTTCTGAGAATAGATTTCAGCTCTAGAGATTACAGTGTATTGCAACGGTTTAAGGATAATTGATTTTTTTCCCGTATATTATTAGAGGGGAATCAAGATTTATTTTTTTCATTTCAAAAGTCGAAGCAATTCCTTGATTTTCTATTGATGAATTGTTTCAAATTTTAATTAACTGTTGTTTTCGAAAGTATTTGATTCTATCACTAGAAAATTTTATCTTTCAGGAAAAGAAAATTATAGAATATTTTTTTTTTTTTTTTCAAATCTTAGCGATAAAGAAATAACTGCATTTACTTTTATGTTTCGAATTTAAATCTTTTCCGAGAAATATTACTTGAATCTTTTTTTGTTAAAAAAGTAATTAGTTTAAAATTTCGTTTTTTTTTTTGTGTGTGATTTTTGAATAGTAATATAAAGTTTAAATTATTTAAGTAGATTATTATGTGAAAACCATATTATGAAATTTTTCTTGTAAAGATCAGTATATATTTTGTAATTTTAACTATATTTGATATATATTCACAAAAATATCTACAATGGTGAGTATTAACAGAATTGCCTATTAAATATTTATAAAAATATTAAAAAAATATTAGTTAATTAAAAAAATAATTTTTGTCAGAAAATAAATATATTAAATAAATACAAGAAAAATACAAAAGAAAGAATTTGGTTGCAAAAATAATTATGAAATTACATTTTAAAATACAATATGATAGAACATTCAATATGATATATTTTTATATTATGAAAATGCAATTTTTTTATATTTTTATATTATGACAAAATGTAATTTTATATAAAATGTATCATACTATTGTTTATTTAAATATTATATATATAATGTATTTTATAATTATAATACTAATTTTTATATGTTATACTATAATTAACACAAATTTAATATTATACATATTATATATATTTAATGTTATATTATATATTATTAATACTAATATTTATATGTTATACTATGACGAATATTTTATAATTGATGCACAATAAGAAATTGCTATCATACTCATACTAACAGTTCAACTTATACATTAATAAAGTTAAATATGAAGTGTTAAATAATAGTAAAAATTATCTCCATGAAGCGTATCGTAACATTGAATTTTTTTGGGTTAAAAATCCCTTTTACATGGTTTAAAAGCATTGGTATAGAATTTCCAAAATCCATTTCTAACTAACTACAGTCCATGATGTCAGTACTTGGCCCACCATGGCACTACAGTCCATGGTGGGCCCAGGCCGTCTTCCTACTGACAGATTTCTAAACAGAAGATGGTTTCTTTTCACGTTAGTTTTGCAAGTTGTATTCCCAACATCTACAGTGATATTAGACCGAACTTAGGATTTAAAGTGGATTCCAAACAAATGAAAAACATCCATGTCACAGCAGGGACTCGAACCGAAACCTGTGCAACCGAGATCTAAAGGCCATATCTTTTTCTTCTTTTTTGGCGCCACAGTCTCATGGTGAGCCAAGGCCGTCTATTTACTGGCCAATTTCGAGACAGGAGGTGTTTTTCTCTTTACGGGATAAAGTTGTTAGCCTTACGTCCAATGCTCTACAGTCATATTAGACCTTGGGGCCTGAATGACCAAGTGTCTATCGCTCCGGCGCTCGGTGCCACAAGTTTCCTGTTCTAGTCCCGGTGGTGCAATTGAAGTTTGTAGTGGTTCGGAATCCACTTTAAGCCGTAGGTCCCGGTCTCATATGACTGTAGAGTTAACAGAGCTCAGTCAGACTTTTCACCCACATCAGTCCAAATAGTACAGGGGCAACTCAGCTCTAGGCACAGTGATGTGGTGTGGTATGGTGTAGCAGTAGCAGTTGTCATATTAGACTCGGACCAAAGGTTTAAAGAGGATTTTAAACCAAACATCCATGGTACCGCCGGGACGCGAACCCGAACCCGAACGTCAGAGTACTAGTCACTCGGTCATCAAGCCCCTAATACATTTCTAGACAAAAAAAAAAATGCATTGTCACGTAGTAACAAGTAATATATAAAAAAAAAATTTTTTTATGTCAATTCCTACTTTTTCACTCTATTACAGAGATTCCTTTATAAATAATTTTCTTTCATTTTTTTTATGTTTATCTGGCGCCATCTATGGGTAGATATATGCAACTTAAATCTAAAAAAATTTTTTTAATTAATTAATTAAATTTAATTAATGAATTAATATTTGAAAAACAAACTGTATTCACATCAGTGCCATCCACTACTAGTTCAAAAAAATGTATTTGAACTTGAGTGGATGAATAAAAAAGTATTTTATGAACGATTGAAAATTTAAACAAGATATATATAGGGAGAGTGTAAGCTAATAGAAGGAAACATTATTACAGACACGCATGCGCTATTTCGTATGAGCATGCGCGCTAGGGAGAAAAAAAAATACTGCACGATAAAAAAACGTTATGCAAAAACTCTCTATTATTTTGATACGGCAATGTTACTAACATTTATAAATGAAATGAAAAATATGTAATATATAGTTTAACTTGATTTTCTTTTCACTGTGACTGTCACCACCAGCTTTAAAAGTCAGCGTATCCCTAGAACCTGAAGTTAAGGTATTCATAAAATCTAATAAAGTCTGTGCGTTTACACGTCGGAAAGCAAACCCAAAACTGATCCATTGTCTAAGAGCGTCACAGGAAAGTTAATTAAGAGGCACGTCCCGTACTCCTGACAAATTTACAAGGTGTTTACGAGATCCGATGTTCCTTATTTCATTTCGAACAATGGCGAAACAGTGTGTGTGGAGAAGGGAAGTGATTAAGAAGATGGGACTGAATAAGGATCCAATCTAATAAGATATTTCCGGGAAGACACCAGAAAACAAAATCCAGTCGTTTCTTTTCTTTCCTTTTTATCCTGTTTCTGTTCTTTATTTTTCTGGTCTTTCCCCAGAAACTAATCACCGAGGAGGTAAGGTTTATGTTACTGGATTTCTTTGGGTTGGAGACACAGAAATGCTGGTTATTCCACGAATGTGGCCTCGTAGAAGAAAAAAATTTCGTTGTAGGACTTTTTTTCATTCGTTGGTTGGAATTCATATTGGAATATGTGTGATGGATCCTTTTTCAATTCCTTCTATTAGCTCACACTGTCCCTATATATATCTTGCTCAAATTTTCAATCGTTCATAAAATACTTTTTATTCCTCCACTCATGTTCAAAACATTTTTTTGAATTTGTAGTGGATGACACTGGATGATAATACATTTTTTCAAATATTAATTCAGTAATTAAATTTAATTAATTAATTTTCGTTTTTAAATTTAAGTTGCATATATCTACCAATAGATGGCACCAGATAAAACTTTAAAAAATGAATGAAAATTATTTATAAAGCACTTTCTGCAATAGAGTGAAAAAAAATAATAGGAATTTTTACTTTTTAATTTTTTTTTTTATATATTACTTGTTATTTCTTTACTATCTGATACTGTTTTTGCGTGATGCTATAAATGTCAGTTGCATAACACTTTATTGAATTACCTGATTTATCATTCATTAATTTCACCAGTTGCCAAAAGTACAGTTTTTTTTTTATATCTGCGTTTTGAACACTCTAGCATTGATATAAAATTATCTTTTGAATAATTTATTTTTAAACTTTGCAATGAATAATTTTTCTGATATAACAACACAAAACAATGCCTGACTCGTGACTCAGCATCCACGCACACCGCTGGTGAGCATTAGGGTGGAGGTTCAATCCGCTGGCGGCTTTGTTGTAGACACTGTTTCAAAAAACGAGGAGACTCAATGTTCAGCATCGTGCCTTGTTAGTCGGACTACCTGGTGGAAGTTTTTCCGTATTTTCTCCCATAAGATATTCAAATACGTGATATTTCCCCAAGTCCTCCCAGAAGGCACTTCCCACTTTCTTCACCGTCACGGAGCCAAGTCAGACTTCTACCTACATTCTATCTCAGGTGCTCCATCACAACAGAAGCTGGCCCTTTCTCATTTTCCTTCCTTCCATGAGACCACACTGGATCTTGGTGTGGTTTGGTTTGTCGCTCTACGGTCATCTTGTGCACACGTTAGGCTAAACAGACTGGAACCTACAATTAAAGTGGATTCCGAACCACTACAAACATCCATAGTACCGCCGGGACTCGAACCCTGTGGTACCGAGCGCCTTAGCGCTAGCCACTCGGCCGTAAGGGCCCACTGGCTCTTGGACTTGGTCTAGTGTAGCTCTTGGCTGTATACCAAGTGGAATAAAATATACACAAAACAATTTTTGCTTTTCTGCACGTGTGGCTTATAAGTCTTCTAAATGCCAACTCGTGGCCTAGTGGTAATGTGCGTATTTTCTGGAGGCCCCCGTTGCAATCACTCCTTTCATAAACGAGGAGACATGATGGTGTCGTCGCATCAACAGTCAAGTTGCTCGGGTTCCTCCATCATCCATCAGTGGATTGTTCGTGGTATATATAATTGGTATACCATTGCTCAACAACAACAAATTGGCGGTGGCATGGATGTTTGTTGGTGGTTCGGAATCCATGTTAAACTGTGGGTCCCGGTCTGTTTAGCTTAAAGTGTGCACAAGATGACCGTAGAGCGACAAACCAAACAATCAATAACAACAAAAAAACTCTAAGCTTATTTACCACTTTGTCAATATTGTTTCCTGTTCACCACAGTAAAATTAGAATTAATACTCCCTAGATATGTCCTT
>BPLR01009641.1:0-106603 GCA_021605095.1 Caerostris extrusa | reverse complement strand
AAGGTCGAAATAGCACAAAATTACATTTCTATTTTTCCTTTCATGCTGTCTGAATTGTCAGCCGTCCCAAATCTCAGAAATGCTCTACAAGGACTCGTCCGGCAAATAAAAGTGGACTACAAGAAAATAAAAAAACCTCTGTACTATCTAACAAACATGGTCCGGGAATGACACCACACAGAGAATCGTCCGGGTGTCCATTGTTGGAATAGAAATAAAAAAAAAAAAAAAAACAATGGAAGAAACTGTTTTCGCCAAAAGAAAAGTAATGAACTTGTCTAGAGGTGGACCAATTAGCCCAACGACTTAACGGTGTGACTCCAACTAATAGATTCTATTGAATCGCTCGGTTGGCGAAGTTCGTTCTCAACGATTTTCTTAAGCATCTATTATCAGCCCTGGAAATTTGGGTCATAGAAAAATTATGGGTTATTTATTTGCGGTCAGGGGAATCTTAAAAGGAACTCAACCATTACCTTTTTTTTTTTTTTTTGATGGAGTGTCTTTAGCTGAGGATATGTTTAATTTCATTAAGTGATGATACAAAAAAAAGCACTAGTTTAAAATATAGGATTTTGGTTGACTTTGTTAATTAGGTAATTTGGAGTTATTACTGAGATTAAAAATTATAGTTTTGTAAATACGAGTAGCTTATTTATTTAGTATAAGAACCCAGGTATCTGAAGTTTCTTAAATTGAAAACAATATGTGCGAAGAAAATATTTAAATATTCGGGTTTTTTCTTTTCTAAAATGTATTAAACTTTTTTTAATGTTTATTCATTTTATATAAATTACACGAAAATCAACTATAAACATAAATTGTAGTTTTACTTTTTAAATATCTTCTATTATGTTTTTCGTCTAATTGTAGTTACTATGTTTTTACGAGCTCTATTTTTCTAAGAATAAAGTATGAAATTAACTAAAATTTAAGTAAATTTAACACTTTTTGAAAGTTTTTGCACATTATTGATTAAAATTCATTTTCTCTCCATGAATAATTATCTTCTCTTTAAATATGGATTTTATACTATTTTAATAAATTTTTAAAAAAATTATAGTAATAAATTGCATTTATTTATTAAAAATTATTAAAATAATATAAAATCTGTATCTGTATAGAATATATTAATTTTTAAATCAATTTTTTATAAAGTAGAGGAAGTGTTTTCAATCACTGGAAATTCATTGTAAAATGACGGATTATTTATTCTTTTTTTCATGTAATGAAATATAATGTGCACGTAAAGGAATTTGGAGAAGCATTTCGCGATTCTTGAATACAAAAGTCACTAATTTAATAAAAAAACATTTTATAACTATTGTACATATGCAAATCAAATTAGAACACTTTGTAATGATAATAATCATTCAAATCATATTTTTCTTAAATAATCAGAATATATTTGTTCTAATACGTAAATTATTTAATAACCAAACAATTAATATGCGTATTAATTAACCAATCACCCTCAAAAAAATTCAGTATCACAATCAACACTGCAATTTACTGATTTATTATAGAAAATCGAACGCTTTTTAAGTTCTAAATATCTAATTAATCTTTTTCTAATAATATTCTAGATTACACACTTTCTTTTTATCTATTAAAAATAAAATGACAGTATTCCAACAACTAAATAACTAAACTATCTTTTATCCTGTTGCTCTTGAATAAATGTCTTTTATTACAATCAAGAGAGTGAAGATAATATAGAGATTTAATACAGAAATCGATCGCTTTTTTTAAATTTTAATTACTAATTAATCTTATTCAATATAATATTCTAGATTGCACACTTCCTTGGTCTATTAGAAGAAAATGATGGAAACCCATGAATGAAGAACTACTACGATTCAAGAGAAACGTGAGCTTCTTTCCTTGTGAATTTATCATTCGCTAAACGATCATTAAAACTTCTTCGGGGCGAGGGAGTTGAAGGAACAGATTCCGATCAACTTCGCATCTTCAAATAGAAGCACCTCTTTCTGCTGAGTTTGCGTGAGGTCGGACTTACACTAAAGCTATAGTATCAACAGTAACGGCGAACCAAGGGGACGTGCATATTGTGATTTATATGAATTCTCTGTTTAAAGTTAAAGTTAAAATGAAACACAAATGTGCCTTAAAAGTTAAATTGGAAATAAAAGGTGTCTTAAAAATAAAATTTATGTAAATTGTTGCTTTAAATTCTTTTAAGTTCTTTATTGCTTTAGGTTTCTTTAAGTTTTTGTTCATATTTTTATTTTTTTCATCATTTATTATTTCATTTACTTGATTGCATTTTTACAGTATTATATTTTATTCTGATCAATTAACAGAATTTAATAATAAAAAGAAGAAAAAAAATTACTGTGAAAAAAATTACAGAAACGTTTTTTCATTTATTTATAATATTAAATTGATGATAAATTATATTATAAAATATTTTAATAAAACTATCAATAAAAAACTAAATTCTGGCAGTTAATTTTTCTAAATATTACAAAAATTGATTTTGGATTTAATAAAATTTTTTTGTAAGCTCTAAATACTAGTCAATGAATACATATATATGTTTTTATTTTAAATTTGTATAATTTTTTGATTAATCTGTATTTATTTTAAATTTAAAATTAACGCATGTGATTAAATTTTAAAAGGGATTATTTAACTTAACAAGCTATACCATTAATGGTATAAGAACAATATTTTTTTTATAAATTGTCAGTTATTTTGATTTAATTTTTAAATTTTAAATTAAAAATTGTTTACACTTCTAGTCATTTCTTTTAAATTATTATATGCTTATTCCCTTAATTTGTATCATCACTATAAATACGCAAGTAAAATCTAGCTATTCCCTTTTGGGCACTATTTTTAATAGAAATATATCTATTTTTAACTTAGTGAATAAACTTCAATTAATCTATTTTTAACTTAGTGAATAAACTTCAATTAATCTATTTTTAACTTAATAAACTTCAATAATCTATTTTTAACTTAGTGAATAAACTTCAATTAATCTATTTTTTAACTTAATGAACTTCAATTAATCTATTTTTAACTTAGTGAATAAACTTCAATTAATCTATTTTTAACTTAGTGATTAAACTTCAGTTAATCTATATATTATTATTAGTACTATTATTATTATTCTTTTTTATTTAAAACCTGAACATATCGTAATTAAACGTTGAACTATTTTAATTTTTAAACTTTTATATGTTCATGATGTGAACTTTAAGCATTTGTAATAATTACAATAATTTCAATTCAAGGGTTTGTTTATTTCTGAGCCTGGATAATTTTGGAATAACCCCTAATACCAGTTCCTTTGTGTGTATGACAGATTGTTTCTGAGATGACGATCACAAATTGTATTATGTTACATCACTGACATCTTGTGACGTGCACAGACAAAAGAAGTACAAAATGAAAAGCGAGAGAACAAAGACTATTCAATGAAAACAGTTTAAAAGATTGGTTGATAGCCATGACAGATTATAAGCTAACATGAAACAATTATAAACTTCTAATTTTTACATAACGCACTAGCATATGTTTCCATGAGTTGAAGTAATTTTCATTTTCACTTGTTTATAATTAAGAAACTGTTATATTTAAAAGAAGATTATTAAATATTAGTTTCGAATTTTAAGACTTAAATTTGTTCATAACCTATCAAATATTTCTTTTTACGATATTTTTCAATTATTATAAAATAAAAGTATTTATTTTAAACTTTTGTGTTTAAGATTTATTTTAAAACACAAAGATTTCATTATGAAATATTGTTTTATAATTAATAAACGTTCAATCAAAATTTCTTTTTAAATTTGGCTTTATGATTTTGTTATTGCACATTTTATTATAAGACAATATAAAAGTATCAAATCATCTCAGGTTAAAAGAAAACTTCTAGATTATAACATATACATTGAGAGATATTTGTTTATCTCATGCACAATGTACATTTTATCTCATGCAGAGCATAACATCTACATGAGATAAAATGTGCATTGTTAAGATGCTTCATAAAAGCATGTAAAAATGAAACATTAAGAGTTAAAGAAAACTGACAACTAATGGCAATCTTACCGCAAATGAAAATGACTGTATTTTATGCAGAAATATTTTTGTTAGTATACGTTATAATACAACATGCAAATTTAAACAACGTAAGGTTTTGGTTTATATTTTTATTTTTAAATACGTCTTTATTGAAATGAATATGATGAGTATTTTAAAGAATACTTCCGATGAAATATATATTTTTTACAAAATACATTTATAGAAATAATTCATAAAATATTATTCTAGAATTAATTTATAATATATATTTTCTATTTTTTTCTTGCTAAACAGGTGTATTTCTCTTGAAGATTTTTTTCTTCTAATGCAGCTGGCAAATAGACCGTGATCTTTCGCCATAAGGACTGCACCGATGTTACTCACTTTGCATTACCCAGGGGGCGCGTGTAACTTGATGGTAAGCCACGGACGCGGAGTAACAATGCCCCCAGCGCTCTACGATCCTATTAGGACCGGGACCTACAGCTTAAAAGTGGATTCCGAACCACCACAACACCCATGGGCAAAGCCGGGATTTGAGCCCGATACCTGTGGTACCGAACGCCAGAGCGCTAGCCATTCGGCCATCAGACCCCTCTTTGAAGATAAATAATTAAATATTTTAAGATTACAAAGATGCGTTTAAGGAAGAATATATTATTTGTATTGATATTACTTAAATTTAAATATATTAATAATTTTAGTTTTGATGATAAAAGTTTCTTTATTTAGATATTTGCTCATTTAAAAACAAGTTATTGGGAAGATTTTTCATTGTCTTTTGAAAGCTGTACATACTCATAGTATTAATGAGGTAATTACGTTTGATTTAGAGAATTAATTTTTGTCATTAATTATAATATAAAATTAATTTTTATTTTCCATTTGAATTAAAAAATGTTTAAAGAAGATCATTTTCATTAATTTTTATTATTTTTTTGAAATTACCTTTATTTTTATTCAGATTAAGTTAAAAGATTTTACGCAGCTAAAATTAACTAAAAATTTACTAAACTAACGGATCAAACTAAAATTTAATGTGCAAACTATGAAAAAAAATCAAATTGGGGTTAATATGACTATTGGTTACAATTGTCAATGGAGGAAAAAGTTGCTAGAAAATTTATTTATGTACAATGCTTGATTATGGAGGAAGAACAATATGCAAAATGAGAAAAATGAACTGTGTCTTCAATATGTCACGTGTTTATTTCAAGCACCTCTACAAAACCCACTAAAACGTTCTCATAGTAATATTTCCAATGTGTACCATTGTTACATTCATCGTCTAGTAAATCTGATGACAATTTTCTGAGAGTCCTTAAAAGTTTATTGAATATGCTAATATGTATTTTTTGAGTGTCATCGATATGCAATGGGGCTACATTGGTTACATTTAATTCTGCCTCATGTTTTGTTGTAGGTATCATATTATTTGATCTCTATACAGCTCCTAATTATCTCTTCGAAAAATTAAATTTATAATTATCAACTACAGAAGAATCATATATTGTTTCTCTACATACTTTAATCGACATTCTCTATATACTTAAGTCAAAGTAAGTATGTAATAAAGAAAGTATGTTCTATGAAAGTTCCAATGCTCTAAAAACTAAACTTTGATGGGAAAAAAAAAAACCTTCATTGGTTCTCAGTTCAATGAATAAGCTAATTTGCCTTGTCAAATGCTATCTATTGTAACCAAAAAATGAGAGATACACAAAAAGCTGGACTTCTAACCTAGAGTTTCTATGTAGGTAAACTTCACATTAACAGAAAATCCAGTGACTGCATCAATGAGATACTTCATTTTCACTGGCATAGAAGTTCTTCACGCACATAATTGCAGATATCAATCTTTTGTCTTTGTTGTAAACTTAAGTCTTCCTTGCCTTACCTATCTATCTATAGACATAATCGGTTTTTAATATTAGTAGCAAAATGTGTGTACAATGCATAAGAAAATCTCACATTTAACTATCAGGAAACCTTCGTTGTGTAAAATGTTTATTAACAATTAGCCATTATAATGCACCTTGTAAATGACTTTTTCTTAACACTTTTATCTTGACAGATTACTTTTCCAACGTGCACTCGGAACAAACAAACATTTTTTAGGAGTTGTTTCTAAACATGGTTTTCTTTATGATTGAAACTGATGGCAGTGTTATTATTTTGCATATTGTGTCTTCAGATAATAATATAATTCGTACAAGAACATACTCCTGTTGAACATCAATTGATTTATTTTTTCAAACATTATTATGGTATTTTGTAATTTTCCTATTTAAATTTACATTAAAGGCACATTTAAGAGGAATATCATTATATAGAGTCATAAATATTATATTTTCACAAAATATGATTGCATGCAAATAAATGTTAAATTCCAGTAAAAACATATCCCACATAATATAAGGCTACACTATTTCAATTTAGAATATCGCATTGTTGCATTCAAAATTACTTTATTTCCGATTAAGACCTCTGTCTTTCAAGACAAATATTTTTAATTTTGAATATCATTAGAAAAAATCCCAAACTAATTATGGAAATCACCCCCATTTTGCTTATTCCAGCAGCGTTTTGAGGTCCAAATCTTCACCCACCTACCTCTACATGAAATAAGAAGAGAGAAAGCAGTGTGTGGGGGAGATGGAAACGGAAGGTGGATGATCATAACGATTGGAATATTTCACCGAGCGCCATCATCGAATTCGAAATGAAACTTAAATATTTTTCTTGTTTTTTTTTCCGAGGCCGGTTAACATGGAGAAGGAAATGATCGCGCACGGTTTTGGGGCTTAATCGAACGTTAAGCCAAATGTATGACGACATTGCGGGTGCAGGGATGCTTTATTTGCTTGTGCAATGGTTTGCATCCAATTCGCATTTAGAAGGAAGTACCATTTCGCCTTGTCCTTCTTTCCAGAAAGGAAGGAGGACCAAATGATGGTCTTTGATGGACCGGGGTTGACACTCCCCTCACCTTTATGTCATTCCCATTTGCGGTGGTTTATCAGTTGATTGTCAGTGGATGACCATAAAAAATTGAAAGGAATTGAAACTTTTCGAAGAGTTTCCAGCCTATTTGTGTTTTATAGAGAGAAAACTTTGTTTCTTTCTGTAAAGAAATGTGCGAATCTGTTTTTATCTCTAGTAATGAAAAATATATCGATTGGTAAGTATGTAGCATATACTTTATTTTATTATTATTATTTTTTTTTTTGGTTCATCAACTGATTGTTGCAAAGGAACAGCTATTTTACGGGATATATTTTATAATTAAGTATGAAATAATTTTCAAAGGCATCCTTTCGATTTTTTTACAATCGGAGTTAATCAATCTGAGTTTATTTTTTTTATTTTTTTCATTATATAATACCTTGTTATTGATAGAGAAAAGTCAACAAAAATTAGTTAATACGGAAACACAAAATTAATAATTCCAGACTTAACGTAGTTTTACATTTCAGAAAGTTAAAGCTATATTTTCATATTGATGCAATAAAATATTTATAATATTTTGCTTAGAATCTATATTTTTTGAAAATTCACAGCGGATAAATTATTTCCCAAAAGTGTAATAAAAATAAATATATACAAATATATTCGTCTCCTGCATTTTTGCATTTTTCGACCCTTGTTATGAAGATTACATTTTTATTGGTGTAAAAATAAATATAGGCGATCACGACTGAAGTGGAAGCCAATTGTAAGAATATAAGGACGAAAACCTGGTGAACTAAGGCCAAAGTTCAGGGATCTATATTTCTTCAAAAGAAGGCAATGGTTCACCTTAGTCTGTCATGTAAAACGTTTAATGATGTAGAAAAATTTAGTTACTTATTAATATAATTGTTTTAACTAAGAACAATATTTATTGTTAATATGTTAATTTAAAATATAATTTCGAAAAACAGACATAGAAAAGTAACATTGATTAATTATAGTTGTGTTAAAGAAAAATACTTTTATGTTTTATGAGAATAAAACTATTACCATAAAATGACTTACATAAACTTATTATTGACTTATTACCGTGATCAACTTATTTAACCTTTACTTGGATTTTAAAATGATTAATTTTCTAATTACGTGGTATAGCATTCATAACATTTACGTTTCTTACACTGTTAAAGAAATCTTGAAATATTGATAAAACGTTAAGGAAGAAATTGATAATTTTTTATGATTTTTACTAAACATTATTTATCTTTGCTTATTTTAAAAGCAGCTTATCTTTCTAAAAGAACAATATTTTCGCAGCATTGAGTTATTTATTCAGTGTTAATAAAATACCATATCGAATATGATAATTACAGGTAAAGTATTAAAACATTTTGTTATATTGTATATAACTTGTAATATTATACTTAAAGCAAATGTGTTATTTTTATTATTATTTAAAAATAACAATAATATATTTAATAATGATTAGCTTTTCGAATAACATTAAATTTCCTAAATATAAATGTACAAAAATATATTAATTGAAACATCATTCTAATAAGACTAAATTATTTCTACACAGAATTAATATAAAAGGTTTCACTCACCCGTTATTTCTTCATATTATGTATGAATATACGATTTTTTTCATAAATTTCTTTCATATTTATAAATTTTCTTACGAAGAAATGCGGTATCCAATAAAAATAATTTTCATTCACAACATTTTCACTCACAGAAGTTCACAAATTTAAAACATTTTTCTTAGATAACACGGGTATCCAATGAACTTTCAACTTTTTTTTATCAATAATGATATCCATTCCAATGTTTTCAAAAACTGGTGTACTTACCTACAAAAGAAAAATTATATGTTACATTTTTTTATCAGTAGATAATATAGTCTTAAAATCAAGACAATAAAAATATTTCAATTACTTATAAAATATTGTTTATTGCTATTTCAATTGCATTAGTGGATTGTTTTCACTTTTAGTAAAAATGCTTTGTAATATAAATATTTAAATTAAGTTTTGAATAGAATAAATTAAGTTTCGAATAATAGAATTAATAAATTTCGAAAAGAATTGCAAAATTGAAATGTAAGTATTTGCAAATCAGTAATTAAAATAACATTACAAATTTATCATGAAGTTATATTGCTGAATGTCATATTAGTAAAATCCTTCATCACAAGTATTTACATTATAATAAAAAAAGCAAAATGCATAGGGGATTTAAAATCATTTATTATAAATTTATTATTGAATACTAGTACAAATAATAATATATTAAACTATAAATATCTAATTTATTAGTAATTAAAAGATTTCATACAGTATGATAACCAAAAAAAAAAAAATTATGAAATTTAACCTAATTATAGTACATTCGAATAACTTTTATCTTATAACAGGTGGGCTGAAATGTTCATAGGCTGACACATAGATGGCGCTACTAGTATTAAATCCATATGATTTTTAGTTAGCCCTAACCTTCAAAAGACATGTGTATAAATTTGACAGCTGTTGCACTATTAGTATGTAAGTTAAACATTGAACCTTCAAATGATTCTCTAGAAAAATTAATTGACTACACTAAATGTCGGTGAACAGGTTTTGGGTTTGAGTCCCGGCTGTGCCATAAATGTTTGTAATGGTTTGGAATCCCCTTTAAATCGTAGATCCCGATCAAATACAATTGTAGAGCTTTCGCGTAGGGCTGACAACTTTACCGAGTAAAAAGAAAAACATCTACTGCCACGAAATCTGCCAGTAGGCAGAACTGTTTTTGCCCACCATGAAGCTGTTGCCAATGAAGAAAGAATAAGAAAAAACGATTATGTTAGGCCAACGAAGAAAAATAAAGAAGTTTAATTCTGTAAAGTGAATATTTTGAACTTAAATGATGAGAGAAGTTAATGTTAATTGATTAATTAATTAAAAGTAAAAAAAAAATTTAAATAAACCCACAAAACTTTCTTTACAACTAGGCATCATCTACCCTCTATTAAATTTAATAGCGTGATAGCATAGAAATTTTATTCAATTCACTTCATTTATAGACAGTTTGGAGGCCACAGATCTCCACAACCAATTGGGACATGATGCTTTTAGGTACTGGCTCCATAGCAAGAAAAAGAAGAACCAGTACAAAAGAAAGGGAAGAATTAGAGAAAGATTCATAGAAATTTTTAATTATAGGAAGTTTTTTAATTCTGTAATTGAAACTTTGAACTTAAAAGATATTATAAAATAATTTTAAACTAATTAGTTAAAAGGAATTTTTGTAAAATGGCACTAATAATTAATAATTGCATAATTAAATTTACGAAAAATTCTGTTACAACTAGGTATCATCTACCCTCTATTAAATTCAATAACGTTATAACATAGAAATTACATTCATTTACAAACAGTTTGGAGGACACTGATCCCCACGACCAATATGGACAAAATTCCTTTATGAACAATTGAGGACACGAATCCCCACAACGAATCTGGACACGAGTCATTTATAAACAATTGGAGGACACGAATCCCCACAAAATCTGGACACGAGTCATTTATAAACAATTGGAGGACACGAATCCCCACAGCCAATGTGAACACGAGTCATTTATAAACAATTGAGAGGACACGAATCCCGCAGCCAATCTGAACACGAGTCATTTATAAACAATTGAAGGACACGAATCCCCGCAGCCAATCTGAACACGAGTCATTTATAAACAATTGGAAGGACACGAATCCCCACAGCCAATCTGAACACGAGTCATTTATAAACAATTGGAGGACACGAATCCCCACAACCAATCTGGATACGAGTCATTTATAAAAATTGAAGGACACGAATCCCCACAACCAATCTGGACACGAGTCATTTATAAATAATTGGAGGATACGAATCCCCCCAACCAATATGGGCACGAGTCATTTATAAATAATTAAAGGACACGAATCCCCACAACCAATATGGGCACGAGTCATTGTGACACTGACTCAAAGATCTTTGATTAGCTAGGAAGTTTTTAATTCTGTAAGTGAAACTTTTGACCTTAAAAGATGTTAAAAAATAATGTTAAACTAATTAGGTAAAAGGAATTTTCGTAAAATTGCAATATTTAATTAAATTCTCAAAAACTTCTGTCGATGATTCCAGGCATCATCTACCCTCTGTTAAATTCCATAGATTTATAACATAGAAAATTACATTCATTTATAAACAGTTTGGATGACACAGATCTCCATGGCCAATGGGGACACGATACGTTTAGGTAGCGGCTCCAGAGCAAGAAAAGGAAGAACCAGTTCAAAAGAAAAGGAAGAACCAGCGAAGGATTCGCTTGTGGAGTTGTTACTTCCCGTCGAGTCAATAAACGATAAAAAGGAGAAAAATCAATAGCTTTGTTCGTGCCTTGTTAACAGCGCTGAGAGAAAAAAAAAATATCGGACAAGTAATAAGGTCTTTTATGCCGACATTCTTGGACGTGGAGGAGGAAGAAGGCGAATTCGAAGCAAACATGGGGGTGGTAAGGGGGTCTTTACGACGGAACTTCGAAGATTGGAAGTGTGGAGGAGATGTGTTTGAATAGAAGGGCAGAACGGACAGAATAAAATTTTATAACGTCAGAGTCCAGTTATGGCTGGAATGAAAAAAAAAAAAGAAAGAAAAATGAGGAAATGTAGTAAGTGTTTACCTTTTCTTCGTAGTTTGGGTAGATGACTTTCCTCTACCTAGAATTTATATCTAGAAATATACATAGAGTGAAACAGTTCCAAAATAACAAATACAATTTGTGAGAGAGGTGTTGTTGGTATTATGGGTATTTTATTGGTGTGCACGTACATGCTAAGTTACTAAATTTTTTTTTTTTTTAAATGGGGATAATAAATATTCGATTATCGTTGTTAGAACTATTTTTTCGAAATGAAATAGAAAACAACTTCACGAATTAAATAAGGAATATAAATACTAAAAAAGCAAAATAAACAAAATTGTCAATAAATATTTTTTGTAAATATAAATTTTCATGTTAGTGATACATTATTCTTTATGTATCACTAAAATAAAGAAATAAAATAAATGTCCAGTTTTTGTTAGTTAGTTTGGATAGGAAACTGGACATAACCATGAATTATAATTATAAACACGTACAGGATAAAGAATTTAAATATTTTTGTGAGAAAGTTGTTCAATGGTTACAAATGTCTTACATGATTCTTAAATTTAAGTTACTGAAATCGCAATATTGATAAAGAATTATGTGTTGGCATCAAAGACAAAAGCAATTTGGGAGTTAAGTTATATTGAAATAAAACAGGTTTTAGTTAAAATATTTAAATGAACGTATATTTAATTATTTAGGAATATGCTTATGTCTTATTTATGTCTATGTTTATTATTTTATGTTATGTGTCGTATTTATGTTTATGTTTACAAAATATTTGTCATTTTAATACCGTTTTAATGTATTCTGATATTATGCAAAAAACAATGGAATCATAGTACTGTTTCCTATTTATAGCTTTATGAATTTTATTTGTGATTAAATTGTTTTAATACAAACAATTAATATAAATGTATAATAAAAATTATAATTGATGACATATAAATCCAATAAAAATATTAAAAGGTTTTTAAAAAAATGGGGTGTTTAATTTGGTATCATAATCCCTAATTATACTCCTCCAAGATATGATTTCTATTTAGAAGTAACAAATTCAGAACTATATCTTTTTTAAATCTGCTCATATGCAAAGTAATAAAAAATTGAATAATTCAAAGACATTAATTTATTCAGATAGAATTTAAAAAAGTAAAAATGTAATAGGAGTTTTAAATAATACTCCACCTAATAAAGAAAACTTTATATTTAATATTTATATTTTAAATATAATAGATTGATTGCATAAATAATATATTACAATCGACCGTGTTAACCGACCGTATTACAATCGATCGTTATTTGTAATGTATTATCATCCATTGCAATAAATAATAATTATTATTTTTGATGCAATGCGTAAAAAAATTACCTCTGAAATAAAAAAAAAAAAAAAAATTCATAATTTTCTAGAATAAAAAATAAATTACAAAAATATAATACCTTAAAAATGTTGTAAAATTAAAAAGAAAAAAATACATTCTACTTAAAATTGTATTAAGATAGTTAATCGAGGTTAATGCTCCTAAACAAAAACAATCAAATAAAAATAAATATTTGATCCCATAAAACGAACTTTTAAAATCAAGAAAAAGATTTTTAATAACTCTATCAGGTACATAATTTCTCCCGTTCCTCATCCTTTTTGGAACTTCCTGATCGAAAAAAAAAAAAAAAAAAAAAAAAAAAAAGACGAAGCAAGCGAGACCCTGAATAAATTGAATTCAATAGAAAACCACAATCCAAACGACCCTGACACCCAAAATCAGAGCAATGCCCCTTCCTTTCCAACGAGTTATCCGGCCGAAGTTTTACTGGGTCACAGCGTCTAGACGTCGAAAAAGTCGTTTTTTACCCCTTAATTTTACGACTTTGCGCGTTTCATTAGAACTCACAGAAAGGGCGAGTTTCAGAATTTCACATTATCAGTCACATTTCCCTATAAAACGGAATCAATTCCCGTTTTCCTCGTTAAAGCCTTTTGCAGGGATCGGTATTTACAGAGGAGACAAAATTATACGAGTATTTCAAGAAGTGTCTGGTTTGGAGATGGGTATGGGTAGTATGTGGTTGGAATAGTCACTGGAGGCTAATCGGGTTTACAGCATGGTTTCTGGCTAGCTACGAAGTTCTGCAAGATGTACATGGATTTAGTTTTGAGTTTATCACGTCTTAAAAGTAGCAATTACTAATATTGATGCTAAAAAATAATACTAAAAGTTCTTTTTGTCAAATAATTGATTTTACTAAATAATGTTACTAATATATATTTTTTTCATGGTTTAAAGGATTATTTCTTTATTGTATAGTTGTCTTGAATATTTTTTTTTTATTGTTTATTAAATCTTGATTTAGTGTAGGTTTTTAAAAGTTTCCTCTCAAGATTTGGGATTTATTAAAACAAATTTCCTTTTAATAATATATTTTTTTAATTTTATTTTTATAACATATTACAGTCGACCATTTTTAAAAGATTTGTAATGTATTATCATCCATTGCAATAAATTACAAAGTGTTTATAACGATATATTTTATAACGCATTGCATACTTATAATGCAATGCGTAAACAAATCACCTCCGAAATATATAAAAAAATTTCCCAATTTTCTACAGTAAAAAAGCAAATTACAAGATATAATACCTTAAAAAATGATAAAATTAAAAAGTAAAAAATACATTCTACTTAAAATCATATTTAGATAGCCCATGGTAATCGAGGTTAATGCTCCTAAGTCAAACAATCAAATAAAAATGCCATAAAACGAACTGAAAAATCAAGAAAAAGCTTTTAATAACTCCATCAGGGTACATCACTTCTCTCCCTTCCTCATCCTTTTTGGAACTTCCTGATCGGAAAAAAAAAATGAAGCAAGCGAGAGCCTGAATAAATTGAATTCAATGAAAACCACTATTCAAACGACCTGACACCCAAAATCAGAGCAATGCCCCTTCCTTTTCAACGAGTTATCCGGCCGAAATTTTACTGGGTCACACTGTCTAGACGTCGAAATGTCGTTTTTTACCCCTTAATTTTACGACTTTGCGCGTTTCATTAGAACTCACAGAAAGGGCGAGTTTCTGAATTTCACATTATCAGTCACATTTCAATATAAAACGGAATCAATTCCCGTTTTCCTCGTCAAAGCCTTTTGCAGGGGATCGGTATTTACAGAGGAGTCAAAACTGTACGAGCATTTCGGAAGCGTCTGGTTTGGAGATGGGTATGGGTAGTATGTGGTTGGAATACTCACTTCAGGCGAATCGGGTTTATAACATGGTTTCTGGCTAGCTATGAAGTTGTGCAAGATGTACATGGATTTAGTTTTTAGTAGATCGTGTTTTAAAAAATAGAAAGTACTGAGACTAATATTAATGTTGGATAATAATGTTAAAAGTGGTTTTGATTAAAGAATTAATTTTACTAAATGATATTACTAATATATATATTTTTCATGGTTTAAAGAATTATTTCTTTACTGTATAAATTGTCTTAATTATTTTATTCATTGTTTATTAAAAAAAAATCTTGATTTAGTGTAGATTTTAAAAAGTTTCCCCCTCAAGATTTGACATTTATTAAAACAAATTTCCTTTTAATAATATATCTATTAATTTTATTTTTTTAACATATTACAGTCGACCATTTGAAATGACTTGTGGTGTGTTATCATCCATTGCAATAAATTACAATTAATATTTATAACGCATTGCATATTTATAATGCAATGCGTGAAAAAATTTCCTGTGAAATAAAAAAAGTTTTCATAATTTTTACAATAAGAAAATAAATTATAAAATATAATACAATAAAAAGTAATAAAACTAAAAAGAAAAAAAAAATTCTACTTATTTTATTTAGATAGTCCATGGTAATCGAGGTTAATACTCCCAAACAATCAAATAAAAATAAATATCCTGTAACATAAAACGAACTGAAAAATCAAGAAAAAAGCTCTTAATAACTCCATCAGGTACATAATTTCTCTCCCTTCCTCATCCTTTTTGTAACTTTGTGATCGAAAAAAAAAACAAGATGAAGCCAGCGAGACCCTGAATAAATTGAATTCAATAGAAAACCACCATCCAAACGACCTGACACCCAAAATCAGAGCAATGCCCCTTCCTTTTCAACGAGTTATCCGGCCGAAGTTTTACTGGGTCACAGCGTCTAGACGTCGAAAATTCGTTTTTTTACCCATTAATTTTACGACTTTGCGCGTTTCATTAGAACTCGCAGAAAGGGTGAGTTTCCAATTTCACATTATCAGTCACATTTCCCTATAAAACGGAATCAATTCCCGTTTTCCTCGTTAAAAAACCTTTTGCAGGGATTTACAGAAGGAGACAAAACTGTACGAGTATTTCAAGAAGTGTCTGGTTTGGAGATGGGCATGGGTATGGGAATGTGGTTGGAATAGTCACTGGAAGCTAATCGGTTTACAGCAGCGTGTTTTCTGGCTAACTATGAAGTTGTGCAAGATGCACATGGATTTAGTTTTGAGTTTATCATGTCTTAAAAGTAGCAGTTACTAATATTGATGTTAAAAACAATACTAAAAGTGATTTTTGTTAAAGAATTAATTTTACTAAATGATGCTACTAATATATTTTTTTCGGTATTTAAAGTATTACTTCTTTACTGTATAGCTGTTTTTATATCATGTCCTAAAGTAGCAATTACTGATATTGAGGCCAAACAATAATACTAAAAGTGCTTTTTGCTAAAGAATTAAATTTACTAAATGATGTTACTAATATATTGTTCCATGATTTAAAGGATTATATCTTTACTGTTTTACCTATTTTTTTTATTGTTAATTAAAAAAATATTTAAAATTCCGATTTAATGTATGTGTTTAGAAATTTTCTCTCAAAGATTTGTCATTTATTAAAACAAATTTTCTTTTAATAATATATTTTTAATTTTATTTTTTAACATAATACAGTGGACCATTTTAAATGACTTCAAGTGCATTATCATCCATTGCAATAAATTACAATTACTATTTTTAATGCAATATTTATAATGCAATCCGTAAACAAATTACCTCTGAAATAAAAAAAACAATTTCACAATTTTCTACAATAAAAAAGTAAATTACAAAATACAATACCTTAAATTGTGATAAAATGAAAAAAGCAAAATATATATATTCTACTTAAAATTATATTTAGATAGTCCATTTAGTAGTAATCGAGGTTAATACTCCCAAACTATCAAATAAAAATAAATATCCGGTCCCATAAAACGAACTGAAAAATAAAAAAAAAAAGCTTTTAATAACTCCATCAGGTACATTACTTCTCTCCCTTCCTCATCCTTTTGGTACTTCCTGATCGAAAAAAAAAAAAAGATGAAGCAAGCGAGACCCTGAATAAATTGAATTCAATAGAAAACCACCATCAAACGACCCTGACACCCAAAATCAGAGCAATGCCCCTTCCTTTTCAACGAATTATCCGGCCGAAATTTTACTGGGTCACAGCTTCTAGACGTCGAAAAGTCGTTTTTCACCCCTTAATTTTACGACTTTGCGCGTTTCATCAGAACTCACAGAAAGGGCGAGTTTCTGAATTTCACATTATCAGTCACATTTCCCTATAAAACGGAATCAATTCCCGTTTTCCTCGTTAAAAGCCTTTCACAGGGATCGGTATTTACAGAGGAGTCAAAACTGTACGAGCATTTCGGAAGCGTCTGGTTCGGAGATGGGTATGGGTATGTATGTGGTTGGAATACTCACTTCAGGCGAATCGGGTTTATAACATGGTTTCTGGCTGGCTATGAAGTTCTGCAAGATTTTTGTCCTAAAAGAGCAATAGATTTTCCATGATTTAAAGATTTGGTTATTTCTTTACTGTTTTAAATATTTTATTTATTGTTAATTAAAAAAATATTTAAAATTCTGATTTAGTGTTTATTTTTAGAAATTTTCTGACAAAGATTTGTCATTTATTAAAACAAATTTCCTTTTAATAATATATTTTTTAATTTTTATTTTTAACATATTACAGCCGACCATTTTAAATGATTTGTAGGTATTATCATCCATTGCAATAAATTACAATTAATATTTATAATGCAATGTTTATAAAAAGCATTGCATATTTATAATGCAATGCGTAAACAAATTACCTCTGAAATAAAAAAAAAAAAACATTTTTGTAATTTTCTACAATAAAAAGTAAATTACAAAATACAATACCATAAAATGTGATGATAAAATTAAAAAGAAAAAAACATTCTACTTAAAATTATATTTAGATAGCCCATTTAGTAGTGTAATCAAGGTTAATACTCACAAACAATCAAATAAAAATAAATATCGGTCCCATAAAATGAACTGAAAAAACCAAGGAAAAAGCTCTTAATAACTCCATCAGGTACATTACTTCTCTCCCTTCCTCATCCTTTTTTTTGAAACTTCCTGATTGAACAAAAAAAAAAAACAAGATGAAGCAAGCGAGACCCTGAATAAATTGAATTCAATGAAAACCACCATCCAAACGACCCTGACACCCAAAATCAGAGCAATGCCCCTTCCTTTTCAATGAGTTATCCGGCCGAAATTTTACTGGGTCACAGCGTCTAGACGTCGAAAGTCGTTTTTACCCCTTAATTTTACGACTTTGCGCGTTTCATTAGAACTCACAGAAAGGGTGAGTTTCCGAATTTCACATTATCAGTCACATTTCCCTATAAAACGGAATCAATTCCCGTTTTCCTCGTTAAAAACCCTTTTGCAGGGGATTTTTACAGGGGGAGACAAAACTGTACAGTGTATCGGAAGCGTCTGGTTGGAGATGGGTATGGGTATGGGTATGGGTATGTGGTTGGAATAGGCACTGGAGGCGAGTCTGTTTTACAGTATGGTTTCTGACTAGCTATGAACTTGATCATGTTCTGCAAGATTACATGGATGGATTTATTTTTGAATTTATCATGTCCTAAAGTAGCAATTACTAACATTGATGTTTAAAAATAATTCTAAAACTGCTTTTTGTTAAAGTATTAATTTTACTAATTGAGGTTACTAATATTTTTTTCGGTATTTAAAGTATTACTTCTTTACTATATAGCTGTTTTATACCATGTTCTAAATTAAAAATTACTAATATTGATGTTAAAAAATAATACAAAAGTGCTTTTGTTAAATAATTGATTTAACTAATTGATGTTACTATATATACTTTTTCATGCTTTAAAAGCACTATTTATTTATTGTTTTAAATATTTTAGTTACTGTTAATTAAAAAAAATATTTAAAATTTTGATTTAGTGTATGTTTTAGAAATTGCATATTTATACACATTATTGCACAATTGCATATTTATAATGCAATGGGTAAACAAATTACCTCTGAAATAAAAAAAAACAATTTCACAATTTTCTACAGTAAAAAAAGTAAATTACAAGATATAAAAAAATTAAAATTTGATAAAATTAAAAAGTAAAAAATACATTCTACTTAAAATTGTATTTAGATAGTCCATTTAGTCGTAATCGAGGTTAATGCTCCTAAACCAAACAATCAAATAAAAATGCCATAAAACGACATGAAAAATCAAGAAAAAGCTTTTAATAACTCCATCAGGTACATTACTTCTCTCCTTCCTCATCCTTTTTGGAACTTCCTGATCGGAAAAAAAAAAGATGAAGCTAGCGAGACCCTGAATAAATTGAATTCAATAGAAAACCACCATCCAAACGACCCTGACACCCAAAATCAGAGCAATGCCCCTTCCTTTTCAACGAGTTAGCCTGTCGAAATTTTACTGGGTCACAGCGTCTAGACGTCGAAAAGTCGTTTTTACCCCTTAATTTTACGACTTTGCGCGTTTCGTTAGAACTCACAGAAAAGGCGAGTTTCTGGATTTCACATTATCAGTCACATTTCCCTATGAAACGGAATCAATTCCCGTTTTCCTCGTTAAAAGCCTTTCACATGGATCGGTATTTACAGAGGAGACAAAACTGTACGAGTATTTCGGAAGCGTCTGGATTGGAGATGGGTATGGGTAGTATGGGTATGGGTAGATGGGTATGGGTAGATGGGTTGGACGAGTCACTGGCGTAGAATCATAGTACAGCATAGTTTCTAGCTAGCTATGAACTTGATCAAGTCCTGCAAGGTGGATTTGGATGGATTTATTTTTGAGTCTATCATGTCTTAAAAGTAGACTTTACTAATATTGATGCTAAAAAATAATACTAAAAGTGCTTTTTTGTTAAAAAAATTAATTTTACTAAATGATGTTACTATTGTAATTTTTCATGTTTTAAAGGATTATTATGTATAACTGTCTTAAATATTTTATATATTAGTATATGATTTTAATAGTTTCCGATGAAGATTTGTGATTTATTAAAATTAATTTCTTCTTAAAAATATATTTTTAATTATATTTAAATAATACGATTTAATATTTTAATGATCAAAACAAATAACGCTTTGCCCTTTTGCGTTTTGTTTTATTTACAATAATTAATAAAATTTTACTTATATTTAATCAATAGCATATTTTTATAATTAAGAATAAGTTATTGATGTGCTTTCATACAAAGTTTCATACATGTCTTTCATTATACGCACATTATATATATATATAATAAATATATAAAGAGACAGAGACAGAGAGAGAGAGAGAGAGATAGATAGGTAGATATATAGATAGATTGACATGATTGTATTTTCTTGTATCGTTGGATGCTTTCAATTTTTGAGTCAAATGCACAAATTTACTGTTTTTAAATTTTCTTTTAATAGAAGTGTTCTTAAAAACCTTTATTTCGTGGAAATATTTATTTAAACACCCAACAGATTCATCCGTTGATTGATTAGATGATTAAATTTTTAAAAAATCTAACCTAAAAAATACTAATTCAATTTCTGATTTATTATAAAATGAAATTGAGAAATGAGTTAATAATATTTGAATAAATAAAATTGAGTTATTAATATTTGTTTAATTTGCTTAAAAATTTTTTGTTTGTTTTTCTATTTTTATCTAATTTTTATTTTTTATTTTAATTTATATTTTTTTAATATTAAATTTCGAATAATTCTAAAAACAAATTTTTTATAAAATTATCATATTAAATTATAAAAATTAAATTAAATTATAAAAATAAAATAAAATTATCATTTATGCAATTTTATACAGAAAATTTAATTATAACTCATATATGGAAAGAAATGATGTTGAAATTACTTTTTTTTTTTTATTCTTTTGCTAAATTCAGATTATACCATTTACAATTTTCACTCCCAGTCTACAAAAATTCATTTATTCTTCATTTTGAACATTATAAATTATAAATTATAAATTAATTTTTATTTATTACACCAGAAACGCAGATGATGCAAATCAAAAAATACTTCTTTTATCAGTTTCAGAAAATACATCCCTTATATATTTACTAACTCCGCTCTCTGTAAACCACTTTCGATGCAAATTGCTATACAAATCCTCTTACCATACAAAACTTTATCTTATATAATCCTTAAAAACTCAAATTCAAACTCAAACTCAAACTTCAAGCGAACCAGTATACATTAAAAAACCGAAACCAAAAACTAAAATTAAAAAAAAACTCTTCCGTCCGTTCAAAAATGAATTTCTTCGATATTTTATTCAAAAATGCTTTCCCTTCTTGTTCTCCTAAAAGAAAAACCCCCACTTTTTTTTTTTCTCACATATTTTCGCTTCAATCTCAATCTCAGATTTAGGTAAACAAAACAACCAACTCGTAACACAGAACCGTCTATAATCGATTGAGGGGACTTTTTTTGGTTATATATAGATATATACAATCCACATCTATGCGTGTTTCTGTATACTACATACATATAGATATATATGCATGTATATATACGTAGAAGGCTATAAATTATGCATGGAACTTGGTAGATCAGTATCGGAGGCCATGCATTTTATATGTCGTATTTAAATGCGTCAGAAAGGAGAAGAATTTGATATGTTGCCAAATTTTCGGGGTTTCACATCCTTCAATATTGGTTTCGCTCGTTGATTCGTCCGTGATCTTTTTATCTTTCACTCCTCTTCCGTTCTCTGTTAATAGGAGTTCAAGCGTAAAAAGCGTATTTCTCCTGGGTGCTCTTTTATTATTATTTTTTGTCTCTCTCTTTGCCTTGCATAATATTGAAAGTATGCTGGAAGGATAATTACGATTACGTTGGGGATACTTCATGAGCTCTCTTGTCTTCTTCATCTTTTTCTTTTTGTATGGATTGTTTGTTTCAATTTTTTTGAAAATTAAAGTATGAGAAAAAAATTGATTGGATTGTTTCAAAAAGGATAAATTTAATAACTTAGACTTTCAATTTGTAGATAAAAGGTGGGATGAAAATTTAGGACATACCAAATGTCTTATATGTAGTATTATCTGTGACATGCATGTCATTGCATTTAGTACTCTTTCATATTATCTATTCAGTATAAACCTGCTCAATATTCATCATTATATATTAAGTATTAATCTGTTCATTATTATATAATTAGTATTAATCTACTAAATATTCATTCATATTTAGTACAAATCTGCTCGTATTTATTATTATATTCAGTATTAATCTGTTCAATATTCATTCATATTTAGTGCTAATCTGCTCAGAATTAAGTATTATATATTCACATTAATCTTTTACATGTGCAAATGAAACTGTATTTTAAGTTTCAAGTAATAGTCGTTGATTCGTCCGTGATCTTTTTATCTTTCACTCCTCTTTCGTTCTCTGTTAATAGGAGTTCAAGCGTAAAGCGTATTTCTCCTGGGTGCTCTTTTTATTATTATTTTTTGTCCTTTCTCTTTTGCCTTGCATGATATTGAAAGTATGCTGGAGAGCTAGCTCGAAGGGTAATTATGATTACGTTGGGATACGTTCATGAGCTTTCTTGTCTTCTACTTCTTCTTCTTCTTTATCTTTTTTGTTTGGATTGTTTGTTTCAATTTTTGAAAATTAGAGTATTGATTGGACTCTTTGAGAAACTGATAAATTTAATAACTGAGACCTTCATTTTGTAGATAACGGTTGGGATAAAAATTTATGATCTGCCAAATGTTTTATATATCTGGTATTATCTGTAACATGCATGTTTAATACTACTTCATATTACACAGTCCTGTCATATTAATGTGACCACCACTTACTTTCGACGTCAATGTGAAACAACCATTCACAAAAGGCAAGTGGCAGTACATTGCAGTGGAGTGTATATAAAGAATTCCACTTAATACCACATAATACCACACTCCACTTAAAGCCAGACTATACAAAAGTGTATATTTTGGCTTTTGACAGGTGATCACATTAATGTGACTGGACTGTGTATATATTCAGTATTAATCTGCTCAAAATTCATTATTATATATTTCAGTATGAATCTGCTCAAAATTCATTATTATATATTCAGTATTAATATGTTCAATATTCATTCATATTTAGTCTACTGTTCTCAGTATTCATTATTATATATCCAGCGTTAATCTTTTGCATGTAAAAATGTGAGAATTGAAAGAAATCTGTATTTCAGGTTTCAAGTAGTAGTCGTTGATTCGTCCGCGATCTTTTTTATCTTTCACTCCTCTTCCGTTCTCTGTTAATAGGAGTTCAAGTGTAAAAGCGTATTTCTCCTGGGTACTCTTTATTATTATTATTTTTGTCTCTCTCTTTGCCTTGCATAACATTGAAAGTATGCTGGAGAGCTAGCTGGAAAGATAATTACGATTACGTTGGGATACTTCATGAGCTTTCTTGTCTTCTTCATCTTTTCTTTTTGCATGGATTGTTTGTTTCAATTTTTGAAAATTAAAGTGTGAGAAAAAAAAATTATTGATTGGATTGTTTCAAAAAAGGATAAATTTAATAACTTAGACTTTCAATTTGTAGATAAAAGTTAGGATGAAAATTTAGGGACATACCAAATGTCTTATATGTAGTATTATCTGTGACATGTATGTCATTGCATTTAGTACTCTTTCATATTATCTATTCAGTATAAACCTGCTCAATATTCATTCATATTTAGTACTAATCTGCTCAGAATTAAGTATTATATATTCAGCATTAATCTTTTACATGTGCAAATGAATCTGCATTTTAAGTTTCAAGTAGTAGTCGTTGATTCGTCCGCTATCTTTTTTATCTTTCACTCCTCTTTCGTTCTCTGTTAATAGGAGTTCAAGCGTAAAAGCGTATTTCTCCTGGGTACTCTTTTATTATTATTTTTTTTGTCCTCTCTTTCTCTCTTTTCCTTGCATGATATTGAAAGTATGCTGGAGAACTGCTGGAAGGATAATTACGATTACGTTGGGATACTTCATGAGCTCTCTTGTCTTCATCTTTTTCTTCTTCCTTTTTTTTTTTGGATTGTTTTTGTTTTTTTTCAATTTTTGAAAATTAGAGTATGAACAAAAAAAAAATCAAATTTATTTATTGATTGGACAGTTTGAAAAACGGATAAATTTTATAACTTCAGGCCTTCTTTTTTGTAGATAACGGTTGAGATGAAAATTTAGGACATACGAAATGTGTTATATCTAGTATTAACTGTAACATGCATGTTTAATACTCTTCAATACATATATTAATCTACTCAATATTCATTATTATATGTTCCGCATTAATCTGTTCAATATTCATTTATATTTAGTACAAATATGTTCAGTATTCATTGTTATATATTCAGTATTAATTTCTTCAATATTCATTCATATTTAGTACTAATGTGTTCAGCATTCATTATTATATGTTCAGTATTTATCTGTTAATGTATAAATGTGAAAATTGAAATCTGTATTTCATGTAGCCAAGTAAGTTTACATATTTTTTCTACAACGCAATCATACATGGCAGCATAGAAGCATGCAAACCTGCATATGTGTAAAATATTGTATATAAATATAAGATACGAAAATATATTTGGAGAGGTATTTAGAATTTTAGACAACAATAAGATGGCATTTGGAACCAGGATTACAAAATACAACTTCTTAGGAAGATTTTCAAACCCCTTTTGATTAAATTTAGTATTAACTTTTGATGGAGTAAGAAAATTTTCATGAAAAATTCAGTACTTAGTGAGGATTTCCTTTTTTGTTAAATTTCTCCTAACAATATAATTTTTTCAATTGCTGATCGAGTTCCTGTCTAATATTTGATTGGGTATCAACATTTTCTACAAGTCATGTTTTCGAACTACTCAGTAACAAAGGATTTATTGTTACATGATGCACTATTATCGTAGTAAAGACCATTGTTACTTGCATTTATTGTAACAGTGCAAATTTAACTAAATTGACTAGAATGACAATGCACTTCAATAGTGGGATCAAAGACACTGATCCGAAATAACAACTGCAGTAAGGGCCACAGAATAATTTACCATAGTTGGCAGTTCCTTAATTGACATAGAACATTTAGAAAAAAAAAAAAGCTCCTAATATTATTGGTGGGAAAACATATGAAACTTGATTATCAACTCCATCATACTATATTACGCTTACATTTATTCAATATTTTATCATTTACGACTTAATTAATTTTATGTAACTATTAGCATTAGTTACAGACATTTTAAATTAGGTCAAGAGACATGAATTACAATAAGTTGGAATTTGTTGTACGTATTCAGAACAGTAAACATTTTTCTTTCTCATTATGCATTTTATCACGCTTAGTTGCTTATCAGCGTTGGTATTCTAATTTACTTTGTTCGAGATTTAGTATAGACAAACCATTGTAGATTTTGAATGATTATGATTCAATGGTAATCACATATAGATGCTCCATTTACATTTCATATTATTAACATAACATCTTTTAATGATCGCTTAACTCAATGCGAGTTTATTTGCGTGGTAGTTCATCCACAATTTTTTTATCTTTAAATATTGATTATTTATCTAAGTTTACTCAAAATAAGCAAATAGGCAATTTGCATTACAAGGAAATGTTTTAAGTTATTAGTAGTTAGTGAATAAATCACAGTTTATGTTATAAATATTATTCTATTTAAAAAGTCATTTTCATTAAAAATAACTAAATTTTTTTTTGGATTCGCCTAAGATAGCTGAATTACTTTACTAAATAAAATTTTGTTTATTCTATAATTTAATAACATTTATAAAGTGAAAAATTTACATACATTTTAAAAATATTTTTTATATTTTGCTATAGAATTTTAAAGGAATATCAAAATATTTGTTTGTGAATTGAAGACGAAATAATTTCTTTTAACGTAGTGAAAATATATTTAAGGAAATTATTTATAAATTATTACTTATATTTATAATATTTTTAGAAAACAACAATTTGATCAATAGTTTTAAAACCATGTATGTATTTGTATGTATTTTAAGAGTTACTCTTATATTTTAATAGTAAGCAAGCAATTCCATTCGAAACATACATGTATTCAGAAAAAAAAAAAAAAAAGTGAGGAAAATATATCCTTTACTTATCCTTGAAAGGAACAATTTTTAATCCTAAAATACTTATTTCCAGAGATATATTTATGCTGCTCATCTTTCACTCAAACGCTGTTCAATCTCGAGGCAGAAGAGAGGGCCGAACAAAAGAGCCCCTTCTGAGGAAAACGCTTCCAGAAGAAGAACAAAATATTTGCTGTCAGCTGGCTTCTCTTTTGCCATCGTTTATGTGAAGCATTCTTATGAAAAAGGTGAAAAGAAAATAGTTTAAGGCCTTCAGATATCTATTATTAAGACGAAATACTCCACTTTTGAAATTATTTTTTATATATTTGTGCTGTTTAATGGGTATTTATATAGTTCTCTCTCAAAATATTAAGAATAAAGGTGCACAAGAAAAGGTACTAAGAGTATTGAGTATTATGGTGGAATAATGATAATTTTTATTAAATATTTTATATTATGTTGTAAGATTTTCCAGAAATGCTCTATAGATAAAACTAATATTTTTAAAGTAAAAATGCTAATTTCTTTTATATACATATTTTAATAAATTCTTTTAAGGCTAATATCTTTTATATCAATACTGCTTTTTTAATTATTTTATTTAAAATAGTTTTTGAACCTATAATATATAACTTTTTATTGATATTTGGTACTAATAATGAATAGAATAAAATAACAACAACGAAAAATAAATAAAATTATAAATAAAAATAAATTAAAATAAATAACATTATTAGAGTTATATAATAAAATAACATTATTATAAATGTTATTTTTTATTATTTATAATTTATTTTTATTTAAAATTTTATTTATTTTTCCGTTGTTGTTATTTTTAACTTATAATAATAAGGTTTATAAAAATAACTTATAATAATGCTATTTTTTAATGTTATATTTAACTATAAAAACTTTTATATTTTTAGTTATGTCATTATTTTTTATAATAATCATATTTCATTAATTTATAATAATGTTATTTTTTGTCATTAGATTGGATAAGAATGACTAGCAATCAAAGTTTTTCTATATTTTTAACGTTGTAGATTGATGATTTTATAAAGAAAAGTTCTACACTTTTACTAAAGCCGCCGTTGTGATCATGAAATATTTGAAATAATAAACGCTCATGATGAACAATTTCACAGCAACAATAAAGATGAAAAATATTTGGATTTTATTAATTCTAATCATTGGTGGAGCTTAATTTCAAAGTTGAATGAAAAAAGTAAAATATTCAATTCAACAAGAGTGTCTTTAAAACAAGAAGTTTTTATTATTTCAATTTATTGTTTTATCTTTATAGGTATATGCCTGATTTGAAATGAGGAATGAATAAAATAATATGAAATTATCAATAAAATAATTAATTTTCACTGGTAAAGGAATTGAATAATAAATCTTTATGGTTGAAAATACTTTAATTTTTCAAATTACTGTCAGTTTCGAAAAACAAAATAAAAACTTATAGAGCATATGGGTGAGACAGAAACTGAAAGTATTGAAATAAAGAAAATATTTTCTATCGTTTTTTGTAAAAAAAAAATCAAATAAAATAAGATAAAACTAACTCGAAAAAAAAAAACTTAAGGGAAAGGATCTGATTTCAAAACAGAAGTTTTCGTTTGAAGGAAAAAAAGAAAAATTCCAAAATCCCTTTGAACGTTTTGGTTCAAATATCGTCCTCTGCGTCTCGTATTTTATAAATACAAAATTTTGTCTCCCTCCTTTTTTCCAACTCTATCTTTATTTTGAATTCGTCGATTCAGAGATAAATCTTTCCACGAATAAAATCTATCTGACGTCAAATAACTGCTCTTCAAATACAACAAATTTAGTAAAATGTCAATTCTTGAACATATTTATAAATATAGATATATAGAAAAAAGAAAGAATCGATATAATCCTATAAATGTTTATTCAGTAAAGAAATTAAATAACTAAACTGATATATATTGTTTGTGACACGAAATGTTTATTGATATTTTGGAATGTATAAATATTTTAAATGAAGAATATTTTTAAATCAGTTTACTGATGTAAAATTCAGTGAATACGTTTTGATTTTTATTTAATTTATTTATTAAGTTTATTTCTTATTTTCATAAAATGTTTCAAATGATTTATAATACTTTACATGCAACTATACATTATGCATTATATGTTATTCAATATTGTCACAATAAGAATTTATGTGTTTTGGTGCAGTTGTGATTTATGAAACAAAAATATAATAAACTTTGTGCACGAGTCTGATTTGTAACAGTTAGTAATGCTGAAATTCTTTCAGAATATTGACAATAAGAAAAAATATTAATATTAATATATTTATAGTAAAGATAATAGAAAGTATCATAAAGACAGAAATATATAGTATATATAGTTATATATAGTAAAGCCAAGCACTTATGCCATATAGTAAAACAGATTTATTCTAGAAAACTAGCATTTATTTAGCAAAATGGCGTCGTTGTATTCATTGCTGGTTTCAAGTTAGTTTTATCACTGCCAATCATTATTGAGTAATATAAAAAAAAAAAGTTAAATAAACGGAATAGGTTATTGATTTCAAAATATAAATTTATTAATATAAATAGTCACTTGAGAGTAAAATATTTTAAATTAATTAAAAACATGTAAATCTTATTGAAACTAAAAATCGCCTCGCAGTCCCAATTCTAATGTGCGCAATGATTGGAGAGTAATGATTGGAATTAGATGATGGCAATCGTATTTTTTAAAAACAAGATTGGCTGTTAATTGTGGCAGTGTTTGCCATTCAAAATTGAAAGTCGCAGTGCCTGTTGAGAGTTAACCTGTTTACTTTTATTCAAATAATATATTTTAATGCTGGTAAAAAATATAAAAATATTCTTAGACGGCAATAATACTTTTTAACGATCTGTAATATACCTTGATACTGAAATAACATACATGGAAGTATGCAACATGCATTGATACTGAAATAACATACATAGAAGTATGCAACATACATTGATACTGAAATAACATGCATGAAAGTATGCAATATACATTGACACTGAATTTGCGGAAAAATCATAAGCATTACTTTTGTATTACAAATTAATTTATAAATCGTATAAAATTTAAATTTAGTTTATATATTTGTTTATTTTTTCAATATCTATTCTTTATACTAAATGAAACTTTTTATTCCAATTTGCCAACTCATAATTATGCTTTTTAAGTACCAATTGTGTTACATATGCATCTGTTATTTAAAAAATATATAAAGAATTTACTACATAAATAAATTGCATAAATATTTAAATAAATTGCTACGCAAATAAATAATTAAATTGTTAAACACAAACAATTATATAATTTAATTTTTACAAGAGTTAATGCAATGGTTTTTTTAAATTTCTCTGGAACATTTTAAATCAGAAATTAATATTGTCCTTTTAATTTGAGTAATGTGTCTCAAAGCTTTTTATGTTTTATTTTTGATAAAAATTTCTGGCTCATAATTTATTTTATTTCCTTACATAAAACACACATTTTAACAATAGCATCACACTAATCGTATAAAATGTTCCAGACATTTAAAATATATGCAATAAGAATAAAATAGGTTTCTTCGTATAAGTTAATCTGTTTTGTATAATAAAGTCTGAAAAATATTTTTCCCTGATTTCTATAAAATATATGTTTTACAAAAAAATTTTTCTAAGCAATTTGTTTCATAGTAGATTTTTCTCTGAGCAACACATGCAGCTTTAGTGGATTCTAATTGTTACTTTTTTATTCTTATTTATGTTTTTTTCTAACTGTTTGGAAAATAATGCGTTTTATTTTTAGTTTTGTGTATAAGTTTAATTTATATTTATTATTTCTTTGTTATTAAATACGCTTCAAATAACATTCATAATATCTGAAAATTTCACAGAACGTTTTATATTGCAACATTTTTAGATAAAATTTTCAAAGTGAACAAAAATGATTTAATTCGTATGTTGATATAGTTTTGTTCATTTTATAGGCTCAATAATTCAGAAACCGGAAAACGTTTCTAAAAATAATACTAATAAATTTACAGAAGATAATATTATCGTATGTCAGCGTAATCGTTAATAGGATATTGCAGCTATTTCAAATATGGAAATTCATCTTAACCAACTTTCATCATAACATTTTGGAAGGTTATGCTTTATTATAATTATTTCTACAGTCTTTGGGAGATATGCAATGTTAGAAGTATTACTAGAGTTGATTGTTTCGCATTTATTTTCATCGTTGTTGTAATTAGTTCTCCATCAGAATGTTTTTTTGTACTTAAAATAATGTTAATTTTAAAAATAAATTTTAAAAATTTAGAAATTTTTAAGAAATGTTTATTATTTTGAAATTAGTGTTTTATTCTCAAAAAAAAAAAAATAATATAACATAAACATTTTTTGTTCAATCTTCTTGAATGGGTAAAATAAAGGAAACACTATTAAAAAACAGATTAATGTCTTATCAATCTGTCTCTGTTTATTCTTACTCATGATAATTTAAATTTTCATTAGAAATAATTCATAATTTAAATTATTTCCAAATCTTTAAAATTATAAGCAATATAAAGATTATTTTTTAAAATAGAATCACTGGTACTTTTCGAGGAAAAAACTCAAATTCTCACAAAACATGAATATCGATTCAGAATCTAACATTATATACGGTTGACGAAATAAATGTTGCCACAATTGACAATTCGATGCACAAACACCACAAGTGTCCTTTTAAGTAAAAAGTACAAATCTCATTTAGGATTATTATTTACTTCCATGTAGAAAATGGAATTAATAATACTGGTAATAGTAAGGTAATGCACCTAAATACTAGTGAACTTTTGTACTTTTCGGTCAAAAGAACATCTGTAGTGATTGTGCATTAAATTGTTAATTGTGGCAACATTTATTTCTCAAATGTATATAATGTTAAATTTTGAATCGATATTTATGTTTTGAGGGAATTTGAGTCTTTTTCCTTAAAAAAGTACTACCAATTCTATTTTAAAAAATATCTCATATATTGCTTATAATTTTCAGGATTTAGTAATAAGATTGTGAAATAGATTTCTAATTTTTTAAAAAAAAACTTTTGAAAAAACTCTTAAACTTTATATACTTTCTGAAAGAAATATGTCCCTTTACACATATTTAATGCAATACGACAACATTTTAATATTTTCTCAGTTTAAAGATAATTTATTTCTAAACCTATAGTAAAGAGGTCAGTACATTGTGCCCAACAATTAAACACTCGTTTAAATTTTATTACAAAGGAAAACATTCCTTATAAAATAGTCTACATTACAAAAAAACGAACTCATTAACAAATATCGATTTACCTAAGCATAAATCAGAGTAAATTTTTGCCAGTTTTTTTTTTGCGCTGCATTAAAACAATGATTACTGGACGATTAAAAGTAGCGCGAATTTGGTTTTCTATTTTCGACCATTAATCAAAATCAACAGCACAAGGCGCAAGCGGTTCATTAATCTTCATAACCGCTACATAACAATTAAGTCTTCATCGGAAGTTAACTGAATGGCCGAATTTTGAATTCTATTTTATTCCTACGGGAATTAAAGTTGGCGATTTATCCAAAGATTAAATCGTGATGAAGTTTGGCCAAAAACCAGCATTTAGAGGAAAATTTTATTCTTTTTTTAATGTTAAAGCTATAGCTCTGATTTTCGTAATTCACTTTCTATATTATAATTTTTTAGTATTAGGTTTAAAAAGTTGGAAATTTTTTCTTTACATTAATGTCATTAAATGTTTTTAAAGATATTTTTTATTCATATTCATACTTGTTTTAATTCTTGTTAATATGTTTTTTTAAAATTAATATTATTATTGATTTTTTAAAATTATAACAGCTTACAGTAATTTCTTTGCACCTGTATAACGTAATTTATTATTGAAAAGTGAAATATTTTATTTTATTTTAAAGTTGGTATCATTAAGAAGTCAACTAAGATGAGAATTTAAAATGTCCGATTGAAATTTTTATATCAATGTTCATTCATTTTTTTCTTAAAAATAAATTATTATTATTTAGAATATTTTTGGTTTATTTAGTTAACGAACAAAAAAGTTGGATTACTAAATTTGAAAACTAGAAACCTGTTTAAAAATTGTAATGATTATCTTAATAATTGTAATATAAATTAAGAATTTTAATTAATATCATTACATAAAAAATGAAACCCATAAAATATTTATAGAATATGAACAGTACTCTGAATAATTTTAATCGATATCTTTAATCGATTTAATCTTAACTTTAATCACTAGCGACTTCTTTTTTTCGAAAATCTTTCGTATATTTTGAATACATTATGAATATTAAAAAAAAAGCATTTAGCAAATATTATAAATAACATTAAAAAATAGATAATTAAAAAAAAAAAATTGAAATTCTCTCTTATCCATCATGCAATTCTGGAATTAAAATAAATAAGCCTTTAATTTAAATATTTTAAATAAAAAGTATTACTTTCCTCTTTTAAAAAAGTATCACTTTCCTCTTCATTCACATTTCAAAATATTTATGGCTTCTAAGTTTTATTTTATTATTTTCACAATAACTTTTCGTTAAACTTGTTTAAAAAAAGTTTTTAATTTATTTAATTTTGGATATAACATAAAATTATAATTCTCTTTTTATAACGTTCCTATGCAGCGAACAAAAATCTATATATAAAATGACATGTTATAAAATAATAGAATAAAAATATTTTTTTACATTAACTGAATTCAGCTGCTTAGTTTAATCAATTTATTTTTTAATATGGATCTGACCCCCTATCTTTTCGTAAACGCAGCATCAACTTTATGTCATAAGATCAAGTTGATCATATGTCCTTTGTTTTAAAGGAGAGTTCTTTATTTAATGATGCTCTTTTGATTTTACTTTTTTAGAAAAGCCTGCTTTTGACATTCACTATCTGTTTCGACCTTTTAAGGTGCGCTCTCTGTTTTACTGATCCTCTTTCGCTTTAAAAAAGCAGTTTACTTCTTACCGTATGTCATAGATAGCTTCTGTGATAGCACTGAGTTCTATCAAAGTATAACATTTTTTTTTATGTTGCGATCAAAACTTCAGCATTCTGAAATAAAAAAAAGTATAAAGAAAGTCTTTATAAAAACGCAATTTCTACTTTTATATTCGAAGCAAAAGTTTCTTATTTAAAAAGTATTTATTTATTAAAATTAGGTTTCTCTCTTCCATGTATCATAAAATTTATTAAATAAGAGGTACTTTTAAAGTGAAGATTTTTCTGATATTATTTGTGTTCTATTTTCAAATAAGTTTAATTTTTTAAAAAATTAAACATATTGAGCATTGAAAAAGTAAAATAATTACAACTATTACTTGAATCTAAGAGCATAATTAGTATTATCATACATTGTGCTTAATTTTTAATTGATGTTTTTCAAAAGATGTTAAATCCTTACAAATTGATTCAATATAACGTATAAATGGTAAGAATTCATCGTTGTGCATTTTGTATGTACTAATTCTTATTTTATAATTGCATAAATATGCCGTTTTTAAGGTAATGTTTATAATAATTAATTAATTCCGTTAATTGCATAGTTGCATCCATGATACTGATGACACTGATTTTTTTTTTTGAATTCTCGCAACAGAAATTTTCAATGACATTTTATTCTAAAAACATAATTCACATATGTTTCTTATATTTGTATATATATTGAAAACTTTATAAACCAATTTATTATACATTATATGATAGATTGAATAGCGATATTCAGTTTATATTCTTGTTTAGCCCAGGCCTATCATTATGGAATTTTTTGAAATTCAAAATCATCATTCTAAAAACTTTTGAAATTTGAGTCCAAATATTTTTAAACCGTTTTCATAGATTTTATAATTTTTTTTTTTTTTTTCATTTTCTAAACAGCCAGCCTTCTTGAAAAGAATTCAAATCTATGAAATTTCACGATATACCACAAATAAAAATAAATATTGTAAATGATGGTTATCTTAATTGAAAAGAAATTAAAATTACAATTGTTATCCTGTTTAGTATAATGGACATTCATACTTGTTCACTGTAAACATATATATTACAAAGGATAAGATCATCAAAATATATATAGATCATCAAAAGTACTTCATGTGTCAAAAAATTTCACGATATACCACAAATAAAAATATTATTGTAAATGATGGTTATCTCGCCACTTGAAAAGAAATTAAAATTACAGTTTTTATCCTGTTTAGTATAATGGACATCGGTACTTGTTCACGTAAACATATATATTACGGAAAAAAATAAGATCATCAAAAGATATATAGATCATCAAAGTAACTTCATGTGTCAAAAATTTCCCGATATACCACAAATAAAAATAAATATTGTAAACGATGGTTATCTCGCCACTTGAAAAAGAAATTAAAATTACAGTTTTTATCCTGTTTAGTGTAATGGGCTTGGTACTTGTTCACGTAAACATATATATTGACGAAAAAGATTTTTATCAAAAAGATATAGAGATCATCAAAAGTACTTCGTGTGTCAAATTTCAGATATACCACAAATAAAATAAATATTGTAAATGATGGTTATCTACTTGAAAAGAAATTAAAATTACAGTTTTATCCTGTTTAGTATAATGGGCATTGGTACTTGTTCACCTAAACATATATATTACAAAAAAAGATAAGATCACCAAAATACTTCATGTGTCAAAAATTTCACGATATACTAAACAAATAAAAATAAATATTGTAAATGATGGTTATCTCGCCACTTGAAAAGAAATTAAAATTACAGTTTTTATCTGTTTAGTATAATGGGCATTGGTACTTGTTCACCTAAACATTATATTACAAAAAAGATTCATCAAAAGTACTTCATGTAAAAAAAATTTCACGATATATAAAAAATAAATATTATCTGAAAATGATGGTTATCTCGCCACTTGAAAAGAAATTAAAATTACAGTTTTTTTATCTGATTAGTATAATGGGCATTGGTACTTGTTCACCTAAACATATATATTACAAAAAAAGATAAGATCATCAAAAGTACTTCATGTGTCAAAAATTTCACGATATACCACAAAATAAAAATAAATATTGTAAATAATGGTTATTTTAGTTATTATAAATGTAAACTGAACTTATTTTGTATTTCTTTAATAAAACACAAAAAGAATGTTTTCAATAATACTTATTGTTTTCGATCAATGGAATCATTATTCCCATACTGAAATAAAACCATAATGGAATGAATGCTGATCATCAAAAGTACTTCATGTGTCAAAACATTTCCTGATGTATCACACCGTGATGATGATATTCTGATCTGGTATTATGTATCACATCATATAAGATATTAATCCTGTGAAGAACTGTCCATCCAAAATAATACTATTGCCAGTGAGCATAAAAAAGAGAACGGAACACATCTTCTGCCAGACACGTGTTTTCGACTTCCCTGTTGCAGCGAGGGTCTCCAGGGAACTAGAACAGACTTTGAGCCACTCTCACCCCAAACCATGCGTTCACTTCCTGTCGAAAAATCACTTTTTTTGGCTTACGTTGCGAAAATTTCCGGTACAAAAAGAAAATCGTGCTCTCATCTCTTTCTCTCTGTATTCATTTATTTATTTTTCGGATGCGCAAGTCCTCCCACCACCCCTCAATTCTTCTTCTTCACAACATCCCCCTGTTTCCCCTTCCCCTGAAAATATTGTCTCTTTTCCTACTTTTTTTCCAGTCGGTCGTGGAGGGAAGCCAAGAACCAAACACCTTCCGACTTTGATAATAATGAAAATAAAAAAAAAAAAATAACTCTTGACAAAAAAAAAAAAAAAAATAGATACAATAACAGCCAGTAAGAAAGAGGAAGAGAGAGAGAAAAAGAAAAAGAAGGAAAAAAATTATAACGTCTGAATCTTTGGCCCAGTTATAACATAAATAACAACATAACAAGAGTATGGTTTTCTCCGTTCATTCCCAACCCCATACAACAAAATGCTCTTTCCGGTAACGGAGACTTTTCTATATATCTATCTATATATACAGCGAGAGATGCATAGAGGGGTGGGGGAGTTGGCAGAAGGAAAAATTCTCTCTCCCAGAGAAATGAAAAAAAAAAAAAAAAAAAGAACTGAGAGTAAAAGGAAAGAAAGAAAAAAAAAAGAAAAAATTAAGACGACGGTGCTGTCGTATTACTTCCTATTTTCCTTACATGTGCCATAATCGATCGTCCGGGGACATTTTAAAGCTGACTTCAGCAATTTTTTATTCCTTTTCAGTGGTGATTCCAGCCTTCTATTCCGTATCTACTTTGCGTTCTCTTTTGTGGAACAACAAAGGCATAGCACCCCTCACTTCTCGCTCCGCTGGTTGGGTTTTCTTTCCTCTTAAAGCGTATGTGTTTATCGTGCTCAGTACTGAGTGGGATTCAGGCCTACTACAATCACTTTTAAAAATATCAGTGAAGATTACTATATAGTTTTTAATGTGTTCAAATATGTTGTATAAAATATCTGTGCAAAATATCTGCTGTACAAATGTTCTACAAAATATTTGTTACTCGTGATCACTTTAAAATCTATCAGCAATGTGTTTATCGTGCTTACTACTGAGTTGTATTCAGGCATGCCACAATCTCTTTTAAAATATTAGCGATGATTACTAGTCTTTAATGTGTTCATGGACAAACGCTTCACGAAATATCTGTTAAGCATAGAACATAAGTTATAAACTTTTCATGGATGAATTTTTCAGATATCTGTTACGAGAAAAACACATGTTTCAAGAATGTCTTTTTAAAATGTTCATGGTGTTCATGGAAAAGTCTTCTACAAACTATCTATCACGCGTAGAACAAAAGTTGTAATCTTTTCATGGATGAATTTTTCAGATATCTGTTGCGAGGAAAACACAAGTTTTAAGACGAATGTTTTTTCAAGATATCAAGCAATACATGTTATTTCCCACCAAATTGCATGTATTTTAGGCATACAAATGAATCAAATGTTATATCGTGATCACTTTAAATTCTATCAACATCGAATTTATGTATGTATGTGTTTATCGTGCTCACTACTAAGTTATATTCAGACATGCCACAATCACTTTAAAATATCAAATTACTATAGTAATCATGCTGATATTTATATAGTTATTGATATAGATATAGATTGATATAGATTGACAAATATAGATATTTATTGATATAGAGTTTTTAAAGTGTTCATGGAAAAGTCTTCTACAAACTATCTATCACGCGTAGAACAAAAGTTGTAATCTTTTCATGGATGAATTTTTTCAGATATCTGTTGCGAGGAAAACACAAGTTTTAAGACGAATGTTTTTCAAGATATCACTTACGAGCAATACATAAGTTATTTCCCACCAAATTGTATGTATTTTTAGGCATACAAATGAATCAAATGTTATATCGTGATCACTCTAAATTCTATCAACATTGAATTTATGTATGCATGTGTTTATCGTGCTCACTACTAAGTTATATTCAGACATGTCACAATCACTTTAAAAATATAAGCTATGATTACTATAGAGTTTTTAATGTGCTCATCGAAAATTCTTCTACAATCTATCACGCGTAGAACAGAAGTTGTAATCTTTTCATGGATGAATTTTTCAGATATCAGTTACGAGAAAAACACATGTTTCAAGAATGTCTTTTAAAATATCACTTACGAGTGATACATAAGTTGTTTCCCACCACAATGTATGTATTTTAGACTACAAATGAATCAAAAGTTATATTGTGATCACATAGAAATGAATCAAAAGTTATATCGTGATCACTTTAAAATCTATTAGCAATGAGTTTATGTATGCATGTGTTTATCGTGCTTCCTATTGAGTTGTATTCACGCATACCACAATCACTTTACAAAATGTCAGCGATGATTACTACGTGGTTTTTAATGTGTTCATGGACAAATGTTCTGCAAAATATTGTAACACGTAGAACTTTTCATGGATGAATTTTTCAGATATCTGTTACGAGAAAAACACACGTTTTAGGACTAATGTTTTTTTAAGATATCACTTACGAGCAATAAATAAGGTGTTTCCCCACAGTATTTAGTTTAGGCCTACAAATGAATCAAATGTTATATCGTGATCACTTTAAAATCTAACACCAATGAGTTTATGAATGTATGTCTTTATCGTGCTCTCTACTGAGTTGTATTTAAACATGCCATAAAACACTTTACAAATATCAGCGATGATTACTATAGAGTTTTTAATGTGTTCATGGAAAATCGTTTACAAAATATCTATCACGCGTAGAACACAAGTTATAATCATTTTATGGATAAATTTTTCAGATATCAGTTACGAGCAAAACACACATTTTAGTCTGCTCACGAACGAATGTTTTTTTTTTTTTTAAGATATCACTTACGAGCAATACATGAGTTGTTTCCCACCGCAGCATATATATTTTAGTCCTCTGAATCAGTTAAAAAAATTATATCATGATCGCTTTAAAATCTTCAAACAATGATTACTGCAGAAGACCTAATCTTGTTCATGGGAAAATGCGTTTTGATAGATATTGTGAATAGTACAGAAGCGTTTATCTGCTTATGGGTGAATTATTTATATCTCAGTTGGGAGTGAACAGAAGTTTTAACCTATAAATGGCAGGGTGTTTTTAAAGATATTAGCCACGAATACTACAGGAATTTTAAATGGTCCATGGACGATTTTTTTACAGATGTCAAATGCAAGTACTGCAAAAGATTACATCTGTTCAGAGATAAATGCATAAACATTACCAGTTACTGAAATCTTACCAGCTACAGAACCATCTGTTTGTGGATGAATTATTCATATCTGAGTTTGGGAGGTAAACAGAAGTTTTTACCTATAAATGTCCGAATGTTTTTAAAGATATCAGCTACGATTAGTACAGAATTTTTAAGTGGCTTATGGACGAACTTTTTTTTTTACAGATGTTAAATGCAAGCATTGCAAAAGATTGCGTTTGTTTAGAGATAAATGCTTAAAACTTACCAGTTACAGAACCATCTAATTATAAATGAATTATTCATATCTCAGTTGAGAGTGAAAGAGAAAATTTTAACCTTTAATGGCCGAATGTTTTTAGAGATACTAACTCCGAATAGTACAGGAGTTACAAGTTGTCCAAGTTCATCTGTTCAAAGATATAACATAAAAGCTTAAATCTTACCAATTAGAGTAGTAATAATCTCTAAAAGAATGATTTCTTTACAAATGTCTATTGCAGAAATTTTAATATTTATTTGGAAATTTTTTAAATTGACTTTAAGATATTTTGCACCTTTTCATTAATTAATTACACTACTTTTTTTTAAACTAAGCAAGAAATGCTTTCTATTTCTATTCCCTTCTAGCTTCGTTCAAAAATTTAAATTTCAAAGTACATGTTTTTTTTTTCAAGTATATCTTGTTTAGAGAAAAAAATTTCTAAGCATATAAATACTACAGATGTACAAATTTTTTAAACATATAATATAATTCCAGTCTGATTTTCTATTTTTCCACTGTGTTTTTTTTTTTTTTTTTTTTTTGTGAAAGAACAAAAGCATACACATAAATGAGTTTGTCGATTGCATTTTTCCTCAAAGCACACGTATTTTTTCAGGCTACATTTTGAGAGGATTTAAAACATATATCTCTATTAAAATATGTTTTTAACAGTGAACGCTGTAAAATGCTATCATTACCAGATTAAGCTTTGGTGGTTAACCTTTTCTACAATCCGTGTGAACTAGGTTTCCAGTCACTTTGATAGAAAAGACACTTTAAGTATCCCCACATCCAAATTTCTATCGGGATAATGCCTGGTAACCAGGGTGAGCGGAGAGGCACTTAGACTTACAAGTTTGATTTATAACTCGGTTTTCATTGAAAAATCCAACAGAAACATCTTGATTTGACGTGCAAAGACGGGAGAGGTACCCTCCTGCTTGAAGGTGACGACAGGTAGTGCATTTTTCCTACGATGCAGGCATAACCTGTTTACGAAAACGCGTAACATACTGTTTTGCAGTGACTGTGCTGTTTTTCCAGCCGTATAAAGGAAGACGCTCTTCAAGAAAGAAATGGCCCACAATAAAAGACGTGGTACACCCACACCAAACAGTTATAAGAGGTGAATTCAATGACTTGATCAGGTAGTCATTAAATTTTAACATCGCCCAGATTCGACTGTTTTTGCATATTGACATCCCCATGTAAAGAAAAGTGGGCTTCATCCGTCCCAATAACAATCAGCAAATATTGTGGGTCACGTTCCATTAGTGTCAGCACTCATGCAACGTCTTCAGTATCTTACCTTTATTTTCCCAACTTTTGCAGCAGTGCTACTCCAAGTTGATGCATAAGGTGCCAATTCTATCATGGCACTTTTACAACATGGACTCTGTCCCCCTCAAGGATGGTGTGCAACTTCGTGGACGATCCTTCAAACTCCTCGTTTTCTCAAAACGTAGTATTAAATTCAGTATTCCATTAAATAAAATAGGGGTGTCTTTTTGCGTTTTTCTTTCTCAGTGCGAAATTTTCGCAATGAAACAGTTGTGGATTAACCATTCTTATAGAAAGTTTATACCCCAACAGTAGATCTGGCATCCATTTCCAGCCTGATTTGCATAAAACGGTTCAATATGAGTGATCGCCCTCTATCGGTTACATTTGGAATAATTTTTTATACATAAAAAAAAAATTAATTGTACCTCTGATCATTAACCAAAATATTTTCCGAGTATTACTTCTTTTATTATGAATTTTTGAAGTCTGCACGAATTTAGTGTGCTCCCTGTACATTCTGTTTGTGATACGATACTTCTTTTACTAATTTTATGTCATTTCATTTTAAAAGTGAATAAGAGTTATAATTTACCTATTTTAATATTGTAAATACCATGGTATGTCATATTATTTTAATATTTTAATTAAATTAAATGATGCTGGTAAAAATGTATATCACAATTTTTTGTCAAATATTTTATCGAGCACAACATATTTTAATGCAACAATTATTTTCAAACAAGCATATTCACTTCTTTGAATTTTTTAGAATTAATATATCTGCAAAGCAGTAAAAAAGTTTTTCCTTTTAAGGTAATTTTTTATATCAACATATAAAAAATTATTAAACATTTCGTTTGACTTTAAAAGATTTTATTATGGAATTTTTATATTCACAGGACTTTACACTGAAGTGACAAAAGTCATGGGATACCTCTTAATATCGTGTCGACCCTCCTTTCGCCCGGCGAAGTGCAGCAACTCGACGTGACATGGACTCAACAAGTCGTTGGAAGTCTTCTGCAGGAATATTGAGCCATGCTGTCTCGATAGACGTCCATAATTGTGAAAGCGTTGATGGTGCAGGATTTTGGGCACGAACAGACCTCTCGATGATGTCCCATAAATGCTCGATGGGATTCATGTCGGGCGATCTAGGTGGCCAGATCATTCGTTGGAATTGTCCAGAATGTTCTTCAAACCAATCGCGAACAGTTGTGGCCCGGTGACATGGTGCATTGTCATCCATAAAAATCCCATCGTTGTTTGGGTACATGAAGTCCATGAATGGCTGCAAGTGATCTCAAGAAATAGCTGAACATAAGCATTTCCAGTCAATGTTCGGTCCAGTCGCACCAGAGGATGACCAAGTCCATGCCATGAAAAAACAGCCCACACCATTACGGAGCCACCACCAGCTTGAACAGTGCCTTGCTGACAGTTTGGGTCCATGGCTTCGTGGGGTCTGCGCCACACTCGAACTCTACCATCAGTTCTTACCAACTGAAATCGTGACTCATCGGACCAGGCCACGGTTTTCCATTCATCTAAGGACCTACCGATACGCTCACGTGCCCACGAGAGTCGCTGCAAGCGATGTCGTTCCGTCAGTAAAGGCACTCGAGTCGGTCTTCTGCTGGAATAGCCCAAGAAAGCCAAATTTCTCCGCACAGTTCTAACAGACAAGTCCCCTTGTACGTCCCACATTGATTTCTGCGGTTATTTGACGCAGTGTTGCTTGTCTGTTAGAATTTACGACTCTTTGCAGACGTCGCCGGTCTCGGTCGTTAAGTGCAGGCGGTCGACCACTGCGCTGTCCATGGTGGGATGTTATGCCTGAAATGTCATACTCTCGGCACACTCTTGACACAGTGGATCTGGGAATGTTGAATTCCCTATCGATTTCCGAAATGGCATGACCCATGCGTCTAGCTCCAACTAACATTCTGCGTTCAAAAGTATGTTAATTCCCGTCGTGCGGACATCATCACGTCAAAACCTCTTCACATGAATAACATGAACAGAAATGAAAAATCTGCGAAAGCACTGCGCATTTATACCTATTCTACGCGATGCTACTGCCATCTGAAAATTTGCATATTGCTATCCCATGACTTTTGTCACTTCAGTGTATATTAAATGTTATACACTGTCTCATTATATTATTGTTATAATAATTACATTATATGTTATACTAAATGTTATGTACTTTACTTATAGAAATATTTAACTTTTATTTAGAATTTAACAATGAGTAATTTGACAATAAATGAAATAAAAGTAAGCAAAAACATAATCACTGCTGCTATTTTATAGAGATAAATATTGATTTTTATGCCACAAAATAAAATCTCTTATAATAAAAGGTCCCTAAAAATTATTTTCGAACTCTTTTTTGAGCAAAGCCTAATATTCTAATATTTCTTGAACTTTTTACCTGAAGCCTTAGAACTATGATGAATTTTGAATTTTTGTAACTTGTATGTCAAAAACTAAAAAAAAAAAAAAACAAATTTTATCATATACGAGGTCCTTTTCATTTACGAAGCCTTTTAAGCGATATGATAGTTATTTTCAGCCATTTTTGAAGGAAGCCACATTAATGGTCTATGAGTATGACGAGTGACATCTCCATGTAAAGGAAGACGTTTGAGTTCTACGACATTTTACCTGAATCATTAGAAAAGTTATGGATTACGAAACATCCAAATTCAAAAGCCTTTTAAACATATACTAAGGATTTCTATTCAATAATTTTTATAAAACTTTTCAAAAAAATCTTTTATTTTTAGAATATTTCTTCATAAAGTTTCAGGCGTTTCTGAACAAATTATTGCGAAAATTTAAGTAAATTAAAGATTTCGTGTATAAATTTATTTTCAGTACATAAATAACTTTTAATAAGATATAGTTATGTACTGAAAATAAAATTATATACACTGAAAATCTTTAATTTACTTAAATTTTCGCAATAATGATAATAGTTTCAATTTCTTAACTGTAACTGTAAGATGCCCATCTTTGGAAATAATAATTAAAACGGTATTTTCAAAAAGTACCTTTTCTCTATAAATTTAAATAAAAAAACATAAAAATCTCTTAATACTTCAAAAAATTATGTTTTCTTTTGTATTAAACAGAGTGGTTAATTTTTTCATTCATGCCAGAATAGAGATTTATGTTTAATTATATACATCAGTAAATTAATTTAGTTGGCATTTTCGTTGTGTTTAACATCAGATTTTTCATTTTCCTCTCTGTAATCTTCCTTATTTCTTAAAAGTGCCTTTTATTAGCTTATAAAAGGTTATCTAGCATTTTCATCTTTTATTTTCCTATTTACTAGCCATATAAATAGAAATCGTATTATTTCTTAGGATTTATTTCCCTTTAATTCTATAAATGGCTTCAAATAATAAAAAATGTAATGAAAAGTTATTTATAATGAAATAAAAAATGTTTACAATGATGTTAAATTATCCATTATCTCATTTTTATGCAACTCAAATAAGGAGGCATCGTTTCATTTGCAATTAGGTCATGCCATTTCACCTCCCAGATTTGCTAAATGCGTCCTATCGCAAACAATTTGACATCCTAATAAATCATCATTTATGATTACCACTAACACAATCCCATTAGAATGATAGACCAAATATAGCGAACTAAACATAGAAACTTTCATACTGAGTGACCCAATCACAAGACACCCTAACGAGACACGACCAGTCAGACAAAGACATAAAAAAAAAGGAAGACATCAAAGACTGTCGACCAATAAGGCCACAGGAATAATAAATAAAAATAATCAGTCAAACGAAGTCTTTAGTACAATCAACCTAATTGGCCATTCTGTTACGATTCCTCCTTTCTATTTTGAGTTGTTGAAGAAGTGCATGAGGTTGGACCGTCTTGCTTTAGCCTCTGGTGACAACTGGGATGACAGGCAGGGCTCCACCCTTTTTCCACCCCGGGGGAAGGTCTGGGGGAGGTATAATCAATAAAAAGAGGGTCTTCTTCTTCGTCTAATTAATGAGACAGGGGAATGAAGCAATCAATCGGTATGGTGATGAGATTCTAGAATGTGTGTGGGTGGAAAAAAAAATATGTATGTCAATGTTGAGTTTTCGAAGTAATGCATCACTTTTTAGGGAATATACTAGTGACAAGTTTTTAAAAAGTGTTACATGTTAATAAATGTCTTAGAGATAAGCAAAAAAGCGAATGAAGAATGTATTAAAAGCCAACAAAGAAAATGTTTCAATTTCGTGATATAATATGATTGAATGCAACGTCATTTTGATATAATAATTGAAAGTAATTGCTTAGTGTGAATAAAAAATTAAATCACTCAAGGTCAAATTTTAATTTGATAACAGTTTAAATTATTAAGATGATAATAATTAAAATTATATTATTTTCAAACTATTTCATTTATATATTATATATATATATATATGTGTGTGTGTGTGTGTGTGTGATAAAATATAACGTAGTTTCTTATACAGATGTTTTTTATTTTTAAATATTGCTATATAAAACATTAAAAAAAATTTTTATCAAAATTTTGATTGATAAAGAGGAAAATAGTAAATTTAAAATTGAAAAAAATTTTTGTAAGCCAAAAATTACATGGAATAACAAGTACCAAATATGTCCCATAATGTTAACTCATGCAAAAATGCAAATAATAGAAAGATGTAGCACATACTCCGAAATTCAATTCTTTATATTATGTATTTTTTTCTTGTGTGCTCACACAATACTTTTTTTGAATTCAATTAATTAAATAAGTAGTGGAATTTTTAATAATGCTAATATTTTAATAATGCCACATAATGCTAACATATAAAAATTGCAAATGATAGAAAGATGAAGTACATACTTATAAATTCCAATTGTTTTCCTTCTGATGTTTGCCCATACAATACTTTTGAATTTAATTAAATAAGTAGTGGAATTTTAATAATGCTAATATTTTAATAATGCCACATAATGCTAACTTTTTGAATGACATACTTATAAATTCCAAATGTATTTTTTTTTTGTTTGCCCATACAATACTTTTGAATACAATTAATTAAATAAGTAGTGGAATTTTGGAGTGTTTCAGACATTTGAATCGATAAAACTTAAATATTAACAAGGAACTTAAATGTATTTTTTCTAAATATTTCTATAAACGAATTAAGTATTTATAATTTTTCATAAAGTATAGTTTATTATTCGAAAATGTTTGGAGTTTTTAGAGAAAAATAAAGAGAAAAGATAAACATCTGATATATCACGAATTGTTTGTTGGAAAAAAAGTTTCGTAGCTGGGAGGAATTTTATAGCTCAGAATGTTTCTAAATATTTAAAATCGATGTCCTGAATATTCTTTACCAATGTTCAAAGTCGGATAAAAACAAGCTAAGCAAATGCGGAAAAGAAAAAAAAAATATTTTTCCAATATCGTATTTCGTTAGAATAAAGTGAACATTTTATATATTTTTAATTGGTTTAACGAAATGCGAACAGCATTTGTCAATAATCAGAAAGAAAATATTTTCTAAATTTGACAACATCAATATTTGCTGTGTTTTTAAAGCGAAGTAATTTACAAAGAAATAAAGTAAAAAAGAGTAAAGAAGTAAAAAAAAAAAAAAAAAAAAAATTGTGATAATTGACTGAATCAAACTTATAAAAAAATATTTTTATTCGTTATAAAATTAAGTAGATGTCTTTTAAATTGCTAAAACTAAGCTAAAGTGAACTATTTCAGTCAAAGAAATGAACTTTTGTTTTGTTAATTAATGAAAAAAGAATTTCAATATTTCTCCCTCATAGATTTCTAAAAATATATTTATATATGTATGTATTATATTATATTTATTTATTTATTAATGTGTGTGTGTGTCTAAAATTGTGATGTAGCCAAGTAAATGAAATAAATCGGTTGTTGAATTAGGGTTGATAAGTTAACAGATTGAGTGATAAATTTAAAAAATAAAATGTTCAAGATATTGATGTCTTTTGTCAATAAAATTGATCTTAAGTTAATATAAATGATATGAATAATAATAATAAAGTACTAGTAAATTTATAATCAATTTATTTTAATAAAATATTAATATCGGGGTTCCAATTAAATTATATTTAGTTTTGTACAATAAACTTTTACTAAAAAGTAATTATTTGAGGTAATATATTTTATTGTCTATTAACAATAAAATATATTACCTCAAAAATCCAAATCATTGAAAATAATTGAATCTCAATATTAAGGACATTTCTTTGCGTATCTATTCAGTAATAATAAGTGGTTTGCACTCATGAGTAAAAAAATATAAATTAAACTTCGAAATCATGGCACTTGTTTTCAGGTCATGTTAGAACAATATTTATTATTCGTATGCTACTTATTACTAAATGATATTCCATTTCAATATCTAATTGAAATTGAATGAATAATAAAATTTTTTGTCATCGAAAATGCATTTACTAAATACTAATTCTATAAAGGAAACAGAACCAACATGAAAGACTAAGAACTTGTCAATAGTCAATTAGTCATTTGTTGTTATTTTGAAAAAGTCAGTGATTTTGATTCAAGATATTGTTTCCAATTATAACTATAAATATATAAGAGATTAAATTCTAGCAGAGTTCATTGTAGAGAACTGCGTTGCCCAATATTTTGCCATCATAGCTTTGAGCGAATGCCGAGATTCCAATCTGGAGGGTTTACAGCAACCTTCTCAAGCCCAAAAAAAGAACTGCCTGTTTTGCAATTATTTTAATTAATTTTTTATTATTAACCGTCATAATCATCCATATAAACGAAAGCTTTGACAGGTTTAAAAACTAGGTTTTCCAGCATGAATAACCAGGGTTGGAGCAGATTGATTCTTATAACATTGGAATTCAAAGCCAAAAATTCTTGTTACCAATCTAGACAAGCGAGACTCAATCGAAAGCTTCAGCGTCTTTGCTGGGCAATGGCTCAACAAATTTGAACATCGAAATATCCTTTCTTTAGTCTCAAGGAAAAGCTGAGGAAGGCGCAAATCCTCCAAATACCAACTTAGGAATGTTCGCTCTAAATCATGGTGGAACAACAACGTTCACAATGATTGTGATACACCTCACAAACACAAAAGTTTCTTTTTTTTTTTGTGAATTTATCAGTATTTGTACCATCTATGTTTTTTCAATAATAATTAAGTTCTTATTCATGCTTGTTCTGTAAGAAAAATTACTCGTGGAAAAGTTAGATTTTTAAAAAAAAGTTATAGTGAGATAGCATTGAGTCATCTAAACATTTAAGGTAGGTGACATGAAAGGGTAATAGATAATGGTGAAAGAATTAATTCACTTTCGTTTAAACACTATTATCTAAAAGTTAGAATAATTATAATTATTAAATAATATGATTAGTTCCCTACTAAAGAATTCTAAATTACTTTTACCATTAAATTATTACTTTACTTTTAGCAGTTAAGAACAAAAAAATATATAATAATTCAGGCACTCTTTCAATTAAGGCATAGCCTTAAAACTACATATGTATAACTTGCACTGCATTTAGCCTAAAGAAGGATGCAAAATTAGATTCCCATTAAAGGCAAAAAGCACTCTTTTCATATTAGAGCATCACGTCATTCACGAAAGATTGACTCACACATACTGCATGGTATGCATTCGACGAACTGTAATCCAATCATGTTACGAAGACACATACCTTTCTGCATCGTTGCCAGCCTACGCAACTAAACTTCCCACTTTCAGGGATTTTGCAGCAATCAGATCCAAAGGAGTGCACTTTTGTCTACTAATGAAACATCGTGGAAGGGAATTTAATTACTTCCTTCGTCCCTGCCTGCATTCCTGAAGCAACATCCTTTTGTTACTTATGGCAACTCTCTGCTTTCAGCAAGCAGCCGGGATATTGGATTTCCAAATGTAGAATTGCTTTAAATTACGGTGCGCCGCTGAAGAGAAAATAATTCTGTTTATCTTATTGGATGTCATCGGTAATTTGATACTTGCAATGGAAACGGAATTGGCATGGTGTTTTCTGTCCAAGAAATGATCCTGTAGTTTTGTTGCAGAAAATATTAGAATTTGGTATATTTTTTTATATCTAGAATGATTTGTTTTTAAATTATTCATGAAATTTCATTGAACCTGTTTTCTTTTAATAATACATAAATTTGAGTTCTTGCAATTTTCGTTATACATTATAGATTGGGATATTTTTTCATTGTATATAACCTGTAATGTATGTGCGTACAAAAGTGTTTTGATACTTAATTTATCATTTATTTAATTTTTATCGCTAGTATTATGAAGGTTCTGGAAATTTATTTGCAAAAGACTTAATATTATAGATAAGTTTAAATATTGAAATGTTTTATTTATTTTCAAATTTTATTTAAATTTTTTTTTAATGGTCTTTAAAAACCAATTCATTGGGTATAAATATCGTTTATTTGCGCGTAAGATAATCAACCTTTTCTCCTCTTCTGCAATAGTTCAACAGTCCCATGGTGGGTCAAGACCGTCTCCCTACTGGCAGATTTCGAGATAAATGTTTTCTTTTCACGGGTTAGGGTTGTCAGCCCTACGCTTAACACTCTCCAGTCCAATTTAATAGATTCCGAACCACTACAAACATTGCACCGCCCATTGGCCACAACACATAAAATGGCACCGCCGGGAATCTAACCAGAACCCTGTAGCACTGAGTGCCAGAGCGCAAGCCACTCGCCATCAGGCCCCTATTATAATATAATTGATGCAGTATTTTAACCACTCATACCTTCGTGTATTGACCTTAGAGTTCAGATTGATAAAGAAATCCAGGAAATGATATTACATTACTGAAGATCAACCCCTTTTTTTCAAGATAAAATGTAATTTATTTAAAATAATCATAATAATTTTTAAAAAATATATTTTTTTACATCTGGCAAAAAATTAGCTTCAACAATGTTTTTTTTAAAAGGAAAACTTATTTATTCAAAATTTCATACTGCTTCTCCTATCAACATAATGTAATCTTAAGAAATAATAAATTACACATGTAACTATAAATTCTTTATTTATATTTTTAAGTGCTAATAAGAAAAACATTTGAAAAAGCAATCATCAACTCGTCATAATATATTCAAGTAAAAACATTTATTCATATTGAGCACATAGTTCTTTGCTTTAAATTGTACATATTTTTTTTTTTTTAATATAAAAGAAAGAAATACAGTAAAAATTGATAACGATACTTAATACCGTCTGAAAATATTGTGAAATCCTTAATTATAACGTAAACACGAATAATAATCATCCATTTTGAAAATTTGGAAACAGGAGAAATAATAAAAAATATTTTAATATCTTCTCACAATCGTGGTTTCATGAATAATAAAACCATGCTCAACGAAAAGTAGTTGAAAAAGTGCAATTATGCTTTTGTGAATACAGACACCCTCATTACAAAATTTTATCGTTACGTAATAACACTCTCTTACAAACCTGCCACCATGGAAAGATTTTCATTAGGATATAAGTTTCAAATGAGGTAGAACAGCCAAACAAAGAAGTGGCCACAAGCTGATAATGATATGCAAAACAATATCCGTTAATTCCATTAGCGGTAAGAGGAAACCATATATTTTTTTCATTGTGAATTACAATGCTATGACACTGCAAATCATAACCATTATCAGTAACTGCAGTTTGTTGCATTTTGGGATTTGGGTTTTTACATTTAATAATGCAAAGGGCTCGTTTAGGTGCATAAAATGTTACTTTGTTTTTGACAGTTATTCAACATCAATAAATAACTCACTCTCTCACCTGTTAGTATATTAGACAAAATGCTTGTGAATAATTTACAAACTCGTCACATTCGATTCCTAAGCTTTTTTTATTTAAAAACCTGTTTTGTTAGTTAATATTAAATTGCGAAACATTATTTTTACTTGTTAAAATATTGTACTTCTAAGATAATACATTCTATATAACAATGACATCTAACATTCTGCATAGCAACAATATCTAATAACATCTAACATAAAATTTTACTACTTAATAACTACTTTATATTTAAATATTTTATATGAAATGTTATTCTTGTGATTATATTAAAAGGATCCAAACTTGAGGCATGTTTAGCTGATACTATCTGTACAGAATGTAAACGAAATATTCAGGTGTCAGGTCTACTCATAATAAAAGCTTTCATACATTACATTTGTTGTTTTGCATTACTTTATTAAAAAATTTCAGGTATGATGATTTTTAACTTCTATTTATTTTTTAGTATAATGGAACTTTACATAGCTAATGTTGATTTTTTCAGACATAATAACAATAATTGTATAAAAATACTTAATTATTAATTGATGTATTAAAATTAACAGTTTTTCTATTGAGTTTTCTACTGTTTAATTATGTAATTTCAGTTATAATATTTTCCCAAAAATATTTGCGATATATACTATATAACAAAGAAAAATATGCTATATTATTTATTGAAGTAAGGCATGTTGGCAATACATATTAATGTATAATATCATAAAGCAACTTGAGACTTAAAAGACTTAAAAACAAACACATAATCTGATTCTGCACTGTATGCCTTCAGAATATATTATTATCCATTGCATTATCAGAAAAGTAAACATTGATAAAATCCAATAAAAATATAGTATAAATCATGGAATAAAATGCTGTCAAAATATTGCCACAGTGGACACAACAGTGCATCTGTACATCGTATTGAATTCTAAGATTATGGTGTTTCTGTTATTAATTAGTATTACTTTTTGATAAGCAATGCAGTGTACTTTTCCTTAAACAGGTTTGATAACTAATATATGCCATTTTAAATAATCCAGTAACGTAAAAACCTTACAAAGGAGATTGCAGTTTTTTACAATGGCATAAAATTATCTTGCACGGTCGCCCTACCACACAGCCTATCAGGTTGATTCATTGAGATGTACCTTGTCAGTAACTGGTTACATTAAATCCAAGAGGGTCATGTTAACATGAAACTTTATCTCTTTGTAACGAATTCCCCTCATGCCACGCTTCTGACAGCTGGTCCCAGCAGTGGTTGCACTAAACAACATATTCTGCAGTTTTCGTGGTTGTTCCCAAGTTCTTCTTTTTTTTTCATGTTATTAATTTTTTATCTGTGGTATTTTTTTTTTTTATTTCTTTCCACCATGGTTTTCTGTTTTATCTTGGCGCTGTGCCACTGGAGGTAGTGCATAGATCATGTCTCGAAGGACCTTTTCATGTCAAACTTGTCTTTTTACTACCGTGTTTGGCTGCGACCCCATGGTCACTGCGGTGTATAGGAGAATTAATTTTCATCAGCCAACTTATCGCACGGTGTCATTGCCAATTTGATAGTTCGAGGGGTATTTTTATCGAGGGAAAGGTCTTTCAGAGAAGGAGATTGAGGAGTTATATTTGTTTCATCTCATGCAGGGAAAGAGTGCGCTGCTTTCACTTTCTGCTTGGGGCTGTTATAGGGGAAAAGAATATTGCAGTGGCATTCGAAGTGCCTGGTGATGATATTAAAGTTGCCTTTGTATTCACTTGTCGAAGGAATATCATTTCAAAAATAATATTTTTTCTAGAGTATTTTATAGGTGAAAGTAACAGGATAGGTGTAAAATAGTGCAATTTTAGAATGAAAAAAAAAAAAAATTGTCAGTTTCAGTTTGTCTTAGTTCAAGTTCAGTTTGTCTTAGTTCAAATTCAGTTTTGTCTTGGTTCAAATTCAGTTTGTCTTAGTTCAAGTTCAGTTTGTCTTAGTTCAAAAAATGAAAAAAAAAAAATGTTAGTTTCAGTCTGTCTTTGTTCAAATTCAGTTTGCTTTTTACTTTTGTTTGGAGCTGTTACAGGAAAAAGAATATATTGCAGTTGCATTCAGAAGTGCCTATTGATGATATTAGTTGCATTTGTATTCACTTGTCGAAGGAATATCATTTCAAAAGTGATAAATGATATTTTGTAGGTATTCTTTTATAGGAAAAAGTAACAGAATAGATGCAAAAAAGAGTACAATTCTAGAAAGAAAAAATGTCAGTTTCAGTTTGTCTTTGCTGAAATTCAGTTTGCTTTTACTTTTGCTTGGAGCTGTTACATGAAAAAGAATATTGCAGTTGCATTCAGAAGTGCTAGTGATGATATTAAAGTTGCATTTGTATTCGTTTGTCGAAGGAATATCATTTCAAAAATAATATTTTTGTAGAGTATTCTTTTATAGGAAAAAATAACAGCATACATGTAAAAAGAGTACAATTCTAGAACGAAGAAATAGTCAGTTTCAGTTTGTCATTGTTCAAATTCAGTTTGTCTTAGTTCAACTTCAGTTCGAATTAGTTCAACTTCAGTTTGTCTTTGTTCAATATCAATTTGCTTTTACTTTTGCTTGTGGCTGTTACAGGAAAATAATATTGCAGTTGCATTCGAAGTGATGATATTAAAGTTGCATTTGTATTCACTTGTCGAATGAATATCATTTCGAAAATAATATTTTTGTAGAGTATTCTTTTATAAGAAAAGTAGATGTAAAAGCGTGAAATTCTAGAATGAAGAAAAATTGTCAATTGTCAGTTTCAGTTTGTCCTTGTTCAAATTCAGTTTGTCCTTGTTCAAATTCAGTTTGTCCTTGTTCAAATTCAGTTTGTCCTTGTTCAAATTCAGTTTGTCTTTGTTCAAATTTAGTTTGTCTTTAAAATACTTTAATGCAAAAGAGTACAATTCTGGAAAGAACAAATGTCAGTTTCAGTTGGTCTTTGTTCAAATTCAGTTTGCCTTTACATTCCTTAATGCAAAAGAAATACAATGTTACTGTTGTATTTTTATCACTTGTGAAAGAAAGAAACTATGTTATCTTATATTTCATTAGAATTTTCTAACTAAATTTTTAACAGAGACTTAGAGCTTTAATTTATCTAATGCCTGAAAAAAGATATGTTGCTGCAATTTTTTTTGTTCTTGCAGGAAATAAAAACATTGTACAGTTGCGTTAGAAATTCAAATGTAATATTATTTTTACATTTGGAATGAAGAAAATTTAAATGATAGTTTTATAGGATATTTTTACATATGTAAAGATTTCAAGAAAGATGCAAAGATTGTATTTTATAGTTGTTTTTTTTTAATTTGCAGTTTTATATTTTACAATTAGTGTTCGTTATTTTAAAGTTCTTTTCCATCTGTATTAATTTTGCATTGAAAATTTTGAAATTTTACATTTGCATACTAAAATTAAACCAGTTTGTTTTTAATTCTTTAATGCTAGAAATATAACATTGGAGTTGATCTTTTTTATTTTTTAAAAGAATTTTAAATATGATTACACAGAGTACTTTATAACCTTCTTTTTTTAGAGTTTCAAAATAATGAATGCTAGAAAAATGAAATTACTAGAAAGTGAAAATGTTTTATGTAATCTAATGCAATCTAATGTTCATGTAATCTAATAATAATTAGTTTACGCAATCTAATGTTAAAAAGAGTGTGCTGCAATTACTTACGTTTTGATTAAGGAAATATTACCTATAGTTTCGTTTCAGTTCTTAAATATTGGTAATACATAACATAAATTTGTTTAGTTTTCCCCTTATGAAAAGAAGAAATAATTATGAAAACTGATTCGATGATGAATTTAACTAGTTAAAATATTTAAGTGAAGATTATATTTTTTTTTCTTTGAGAGAAAAGAATATAATATTATCACTTTTGTTTTGTAGGAAAAAAATAATTACAGTAATATTAAAATTTTTCAATTCAAGAAATGTAATATTGTGGTTTTATATGTTTCCTAGCATTGAGGAAGAAATTTTTGTAGTAAGGGTTCCAGATCGTATTTCTATTTTAATTAAAAATATTTCGACAAGATAAAAAATATACTTTAACTCTTGTAATAAGAGTGCACTGCTTTACTTTAGAATTAAATCGTGTATATGACATATAAAGAAACATTCCATATCAATTAAACAAGAGGTATAATATTTCAGTTGTTATTGTTATCGCTTAGGTAAAGATATGTACATTACAATTTATAACTGGAATGCATATTTTAATTGAAATGGAATATTGATTACATATTTTTGCAAATGTTTCTGTTTAGGGAGAAAAGGCATATTGAAAATCCTTTGTTTTTTAGCTTTGCAGAAAAGGAGATTATTCATATTACATTCAATTTCCCTTATGCAGAAAAAGGATGATAAGAATACATTTTTTTTTTTTTTTTGCTTAAGAATAAAGAGAATATACATTTGTTTTCCAATATGGGAAAAACAACGTCTAGAGGTTGGATTTGTTTTAAATCTTGTTTAAAATATCACTGTCGTAGTTGTTTTTGCATAAAATTTATAAATTAAAAAAATTATTTTGTAGTAGAGACATTATCCGTCCAGATTATTGTTGAAATGGGTACTTTTATCGAGAATTATTTGATTGTTCTTGTGCAAGAAAAAAAATTGATCGTCTTTTTTGTTTTGCATCATATGGAACGATAACTTTAACTTTATGCTTTTAATTCGCTTAAGAGAAAATGATAATAATATAATGGTAGAGTTATGTTTATTTCGATGAAGGGAATAAAATTATAATTATCCCTTATCCTGAAACATATTGTTACAATTAGATTTAGTTTTCATCCTGATTGAGAAAGAATAATATAATTGTATTTGTCCAATATTAGAAAAATTTCGAATATTGTATTTAAATTTAGGACTTTATGCAAATATATCACAAATAAGTATAAGAAATAATGTATGCATTTAATATGTTAGAAATAAAAGATAAAAATATCATTAGAAATAAATGTCTCTTTATGAATAACAATGAAAATAGAAACTGATTACTTTCATGACAAGGAAAAAACATATATGACAATTGCATTTATTTCTGCTTATGTAAATATAACAAGCATATAACTCATTTTTAATAGAACAATACCATTCATACAAAATAAAAGGATTTCTAGTTGCCATACCAGCCACAGGAAAAATCATATTTAATTTTAGTCTGAATCAAGATATTAACTAATTTAACTTATTAATTTATTATAATAACTTAAGATATTATAATATTTATTTTCGTTTATAATAATCATATTTTTATAATTATTATTATATGTTATGCACGTAAATTGCAGATTTTAGTTACATCTACAATTACTATTTTGATACTTTTATTAAAATATTTTTATATTACACACTTTTACATTTTTATAATGAGCAAAAAAATGTATTTTTCATTTAAACAAATCATACATTTCCCGTTTGAAATGTAATCAAATGTAAATGATTATTAATATTATTATTTTTTTTACTTTCAAAATTTACGTCTCAACACGTCTGTTATGTGCAGAAATATAAACATAATATTTCCAAGACTAAAAACTATTCATTATAAATTGATCCAATACAATTTCTTAAATTACATTAATATTTACAATCACTAATAAGGACTGTCTAATATTTGAAAGGAACTGCAGCATTGTTTGTCCTTTATAATTACAGTGAAAATAGTCTTAATCAATATTTTTGAAATTGATAAAATATAAATAGTATTAATAAAAAAATGTGTTATATTTTTTTAATTTTAATTTTAGTTTTTAATATTAGTACACTAAGAAATAGATTCCTTTACGGAGACTACTTCTTAAGGAACCTATCCAATTATTCAAAAAGCAGCTTGAATTAAGCAGATATCTGTCATAATTCCCTTTCCAACACTACAAATGAAAATCCAATTCCTTTTATTCTTTATACTGTTATGAAGCTTGCATCTAACTGAAGAACAGGCGTTATCATCGAAAATTACTACACACTTCAGCGTTAATTTAAATCTATGGTCCAATGTTTTCACTTTTCGTGTCTGTCTCTATCGTTGTCTTTGGCAAAAACATGCTCCCAGAAGGTTCTCAACACAGCTTGTAACTCAACGCGCCATTCTCGCTTCTCCAAGTCGGAGATGTTAATTTAATTTCTGCTTCTCGCCGATAACAGATCCTTTTCTTTACAGCTGCTGCCTTCTTTTGGACCATCCTAATTTGAATAATTCGATTCCGGGACCCAAACAAGCCTAGCGTAATGACGACCTGACGCCTTTTCTTAGTTGCCAGCGACTAACCAACAATAAAACTGATCTTTTAATTACATATGCGCAAAAGTTCTTCTCCGGAAACATCAATAACATGAATATTCTTAAGGATACTAGAACTCCGAGAACGGGGCTCGGCTTTTATCTGTTAAGCTGTACCGTCTTTCTGTGCTTGTAGGTAATAAACATAATGTTCAAGAGGTATGTAGAAAGTGGAATAAAATATATTAGGAAGAAATTGTTTAATGAATTTTCAATGAAGGAAAATTTTGGTATGAGTCTTCCATTATTTCCCAAAGGAACAAAAACAAATCAAAGTATTTTTCCCTTCGTTATATGTTCTTAATATGTTGTTGTTGTTACCTACTACAAATTTGGGACTTACAGTAGAAACAAAAAACTCATATAAACAAATCAAAATTACAAAGAGGAAATGTCAGAAATTCTTAACAATAACGCCCAAAACGCCTTAAAACAATTAAAAACAAGTTAAATGTTCTTAGGTATAAACATTTAAAAAAAGCTAGAAGTACCATAATAATAGTCCGTGTGATCAGCATGTGTTTCCACTCCATTCTTTTCATGGCATTCCAGAAAAGAGTGCACATATCACCAATCTGTTGTAAGTTTGAGTCCAGTCCCGTGCAAACAAGTAGATGGACATTATTCATTTTCTCTGTTTTACATTAAACTTTTTAATATAATGAATTAATTAATTACCTAGTATGAAGATGATTCTTGAATTATATGACAATATAAAAATTTTAAGATTTCAGCCCCATTATTCATCGATTTGTTCTGAAAACTTTGTTCTACAGTACAGATATTGAACAGAACACAACATCAAGGCTTGCACTGAAGAGAACACAATATCAGCGCTAAACTGAGGACAACGCCAATGAAAGGCGGGGAACAAAGCACAACTTTATCGCAAGTAACGAATTGATATATTGTAACGCATTCACGTAATCATTAGCTTAAGTGAGAGCTAACAATTGCTGGAAGAAAACGGTGTGTTTTGTGTAAATCATATGACACCAACTTTGTGTCGATTAGTAGGATGCACCATGTTATCTAGCATTATGAATTTGATTAATTTTGCTGATATAAATGGAACAGAACTGTGCTATATAATGTAGCCGGCCGGACTATATGATGTTTATATTTTCTTTAGATGGTATTAAACACTTTTGGCTTTTAAGTACTATTTGGCCTCTAAGTTTATGTTTGTAAAAATTTCCCAAGTACTACTATATTTTATGTTGTTTTGAAACCACCTCTTAATTCTTCAACTTTAATTTATTTTACACCAGAACTCCACCAGGACTACGTAGCCCTTTTAACAGTTAAAACTGAGAAACTCGACCGCCAACATAAAACTTTCTTACAATTTCCATCGACTCTACTAGTTGTTCAAAAATAATTATTGTGGAGCAGATTGAAAAATCCAACTTGTATATGTAATCACTAATATTTATATTATGAATGAGATCCTCAAATGAAAGTGTAAATTTAACAATATAGTTCTATCTGATTCATATAATTTTTTACGTCATTAATGATAATAAACATTAGTGTTTCTATGGTAAAATTGCAAATTAGCAAATGGTTTTCAGAACTTTCCATATCTAAAAAAAATTATAATACAGATTCGATAATCTATGTTCTGAGATAAATTACCATGAAAACTTTAAATAAATATTTTTCATTTATTAGAAATAAATTGGCTTTTATATTGCCAGGATATTTTAATCTTATACAGGAAAAGAAGGGATCATGGTTTGGATTAACAGAAAAATCTACAATAAATGATAAAATAGGTTCCATCTAATTCTGTATCTAATTTTGTTACTGAAGTTATATATATGTAAAAATATAAACTTTAATTCTTCTTGTTATTAAATCTTAAATTGCCTCGCCATAAAACAGGTGATTTATTTTTTGTATTAATTTGAACCCGCAGAACAATTACAATAACTTAGTTTTTAAAATCTTATAAACATGTATTGTATTATTACGTAATTAAACAGCTAAATTTTTCAAATTTTTTCATACACCAGAAACTAAAATCTCATATTTGATTTGGATAATAAGTTTAACAAATGGGCGTTTTCTAAATATATGTTACACTAGAACTAAAATTATTTCCTTAAAGCTTGATTTTTTTAACAATACTAACAGTAGGGTATTTTTAAGCAAGACCGAAAAATTTCAAATTCAATTTTAAAGTTCAGAAATAAAATTCATTTAAACATCATTTTATAATGATGTTTAACTAATTTTATAAACATTTCAATTAATCTTTGAATTGCTAAAGACAGTTAATAATTTTAAACTTTAAGCTAATTTCTTTAAAACAAAAGGGAAAAAAAACCTGAATGTTTGGAATTATTTTCTTTCTTCTATTTCTATTGAATTATGGAACCTATTTATTTTATATTCAAATTTTTTTTAATTATTGTTAAAATTTATAAATTATTGTGATGAAATTTTATTAAATATTTCTATCGTTTTGTTCTTGAGAGCATTCGCTGCAAACGAATTTTATCTACCCTTACTTAAAGAAAACATAGCTGCATTAAATACCATCACGAAATCATGAGAAATTTTCAGATTTCAATTCAAATCCATTTTCACGCCCCACCAAAATTGCACATCTTGGAAATATTCACTTCCAAAACAGAATCTTTTTCCAGAACCTTCGAATGGCCTGGGCCATGGATGATTGAGCAAACTTGGAAGGAACGAAAGGACATCGCCAGCCGAGAGTCGTTAAGTCCAGTCGGAACAATGTCAATGTTGACCGACAACGTCCTTGTTTGGGAACGACAGAGTGGACGACCCAAGTATGCAAATGGTTGACGTGAGCTGGATGTAAACGTCGGAATCGCCCAATCAGAAGAGCTTTCGTCCTTCGTCTTATTTTGGACTTCTTATCTTTGCATCAATGGAAGTAGGAAACATTTGGACTGCATTGGAAAACTGGTGCAACGAAAATGTTAAATAAATTGCCAAATGCCAATCTGGAGTTTTAAAATGAGTACTGCTAAGAATTTATACCGATAGTATTTAGAAAATAGGAAAAAAATATATGTTCTCACAGTGTTTTTAAACAAAATGGTGAAAAAATATTCTTTTTTAGCTCTCTAATGTATTTGATTTTGTTACGACTTTTTTAATAAAATTCTTATCAAAATCAAAAAAAAAAATATATATATATATATTTATTTTAGCTCTCTAATGTATTTAGAGAAGAACTCTTTAATAAAATTCTGATCAAAATCAAAAACAAAAAATAATAATAAATCATAAATTAACTGCCAAATGCTACTCTGGAGTTTAAAATTAAGTACTGCTAAGAATTTATGTTGATGGTACTTAGAAAATAGGGAAAAAATATGTTCTGACAGTATTTTTAAAAAATGCGAAAAAACTTTTTAGCTCTCTAATGTATTTAGAGAGGACTTTTTAAATAAAATTCTTATCAAAATCAAAAAAATAATACTATAAATAAACTGTCAAATACCAATTTGAAGTTTTAAAATGAGTACTGCTACGAATTTATTATATACTAATAGTATTTAGAAAATAGAAAAAAATATATTCTGACAGTATTTAAAAAAAAAAATTATATATATTTTTTTAGTTTTCCAATGTATTTAGAGAAGATTTTTTTAATAAAATTCTTATAAAAATAAAAAAAAAAAAAAAATGATAAATAAGCTGCCAATCTGGAGTTTTAAACTGAGTACTGCTAAGAATTTATACTGATAGTATATAGAAAATAGAAAAAAAATATGTTCTGATAGTATTTTTAAAAAATGGTGAAAAAATGCACTTTTTAGCTTTATAATTTTTGTATTTAGAGAAGGCTTTTTTAATAAAATTCTTATCAAATCAAAATCAAAAATTTCTTTTAATAATTTTTTTAAATACAGGAAACAAATTTAATGATATATTTAATTGATAAACTGTATAATAATAAAATGCATGGTTTTTAACTTGTAGTTTAAAAACATATTATTATGAATATTTACGAAAATAAAATAATAAATTTGAATTAAAATATGTGAATTTTTAATTTAAAAATCACAAACGTGCCAATTGTAATGGACTAAAAACTACTTTATATTGTATGCAATAGTGACTAATACCAAAAACCTATTTGAGTGAAATTATATTACAATGCAACTAACATATTTACTATGGAAAAAATAATTAACATTCACAAACTTCAAGTGGTAACCATGCACGAAAAAGTTTGCAATGTTTAAGCTTCAGTCTTAATTCACTTTGCATTCAAAGCAACACGTAAAGTAATTACGGGTAAATTACCTGAAGCTTGCTATTAGCAAGAATACTTGTTAATCCTTTTAAAGTAAGTGAAAATCCATGTAGTTATACATCGGATGACTGTTAATGACATCTCTAAATAAGCGATAATTAGTAAATGAGTAGAAAGTGAAAATATTTAACATTTGAAATATCCAAGAAAGTTTATTCATCATAATTTAAAAGATGAGATTTTTTTAATCTACAATTCTCGACAATTTATTTATTACTCATTTATTATTATTATTATTATTGAATTAATGTTAAAAACTTTTATTATTATTATAAACTTTCTTTATTTAAAGTTTACTAAAATTTGAAAAAAAAAATACTTTGTTTTATTTAATCAATGAAACTTCTTTTAAATAAAATTTTTTTCTGGTATCGTTATTTTTTTAAGTCGAAAAGGTCTATGTAGAACTTTTTTTTAGTTTATATGATAATTAAAAGCTTGCGTGTTTGTTAAATCATCATTATCCCCTTTAATGTAGAAAAATAGAATTTTCATATTATTTTAAGTTAAATTAAATTTTAAAAGATATTTAATTGATAGCATCAAATTTTGATGATATTTTTAAGTAACAAAAACAGAACAATCTCAAATTTAGTTGAAATGTATTCCACTATAAAAAGCTTACGTCATTATAGCTATCTAGATTTAGTTTAGATAATTAAATGTTCAATAAATTTTATGAAAGTCTCAAAAAAAGCGATAAAATTTAAATTACAGAAAATGTTTTATATTGTTTAATAAGAAATATTCCATTTACTGAACTCATTTAGGGTAATGAATTTGTTAGTCATTCGAAGATTTTTAAAATTTATTTGCAGAGTTTTTAATACGTACTTCCATTGCATCACTGTTTTAGTTTTCGGATTTAGTTACAATAAACACAAATAATTATAAGTATATTTTGGATACATTTATTTTTTTATTTATATCTAGATTTGCATTTATTTCACATACAATAAATTGAATATTTTAATTAAACAAGGCTATTATTTTATTTTTAATTTGTTTTTTTACAAAAATTAACAATTGAAAATATTTTGACAAATAGTTAAAATAAGTAAAATTTGTTACGGCCATAAATATTAAATGTAAGGAAAAGAAATTAAGCAAGTTTATCATATTATTCAACGTTACGTGTTGCTTACTTTTGAGAAATTTAAAATAAGAAAGAAAAATACAATTGAATATATATATATATATACACGAAAAAATATTTTAAAAAAGAAACAAGTAGAAAGATAAACATATATAAAAACATAAATACTTTCACGTATTTCAATTTATCATGTGTAATCAGACATGGCATGGGGGTATAATGTTCAATAATCGAAGAAATGTGTACAGGAATTGTCAGAACACTACAAGAAAGGGAGTCTGCATTTTAGGGTTTCATTTGTTTATTTGGCGATATTTTTTCCTTGCGATAACGTTTATCGCGAAAAGAGACTTGCAAAGCAGAATCACAACAAGAACTATCCAATTCAATAGCGACAGAAATATAACACAATTTCCAGAACTTTATGAAGAAGCAATTGTCCAAATACTATAAGAAGCCGTACCCAATTCAGATAGAAAGTCTATTAAATGATGCTTTAATTAACTTTGATAAAAAGAAATGAATCTTTAGACACTATTTTGAGGATACTGGATCAATAATTGTTGACATTTTGAAAGCCAGACAAATCAAAAATGAACTATACGAGACTTGATCCACTTGTGTGGTAAAATAACTATTGAACACATATTTAATGCCAGTTTTAAAACACATAAATAATTCATATGAAAATTTGCGTTTATTTTAAATAAAAGGTTTTGAAATGAAAGTTCATTGCGTTGCGACTGGAGATTAATCTGCTTTACATAATAATTTATGTTCATACATTTTTTATTTTATAGCTTTACTTTTTGGAGACTCCACGGACTTCTAACTAGAGCAACATCATGTTCACATAAGATAAAAAAGAAATAAACCAATAAGGGATTAACGATTAACTATGAAAGGCCTTTCCTTATAAATGATTTAAGATTTCTAATGTGTTTGCATTTCTACATTTTTTTTGTAATATAGGCAAAGGTGTCTTATATATAAAAGCCAGTCATTCAGCATCTGAAAATATTTTGTTATTTATTTTGATCACTACTATTAATTTATGTAATAGATGATGAAAACATCATTTAACTATAACATGAAAAACTGAATAGTTTGTAAACGTAATGCCTGAAATGATATAAAAACTATAACAAGGAATTGATGTGTCATAGATGGTTTCTGTATAGATGGCACATTTTATTCAACATTCTAGAGCTACTTGGATAAAATGCGTGGATTTAATATAAAGATGTAACTTAAAAATAAATTTCTGCCCAAAAAATGTTCATTCAAGAATTAAAAAGAATCCGAATTTCAAGTAATGCAACATAAAGAAAAAAATGCATAAGTTATATCAATGTCCAATTTCATGTGGTAGAAAAAAATTACAGAACTAAATAAAACTAAGGCAACAAATATATTAAATTATTTTTAAAATATAGAAAAGGTACTCATAATACTTTGAAAACAAAATATTTCAGATATGTGATACATGCATATCGATTAAGCCACTAAACATTGATACTATTATTTGTAGTTTATTTTCTGTAAAGTACATGTTCTTATAATTGATAAGCAATTGTTTTAATTCTACAATTCAGTTTTGAAATTATTCTTCTATTCCATAAAGCCATCATTTTTAAAATCCTTTTGTGTCATTATTAAAAAAAAAAAAAAAGTTTATTTCAAATTAGAAGAATTGAGAACAAAATTAAAAATATCTAAATAATAATATCCAAATTTTCATTCGATTCAAAGAGATAATAATAACATATTTAAAAAAAAAAAGGAAATAAAAAGAATTTATTTTGGGAGGCATAGTTTAAATTTGAGAGTATTCATTTTACTTCAATATAATGCTTCAATAAATGCCCTCTCTATCTTTCTATGAAAAAAATTATGAATTGTTTTTTAAAAAAAATAGTTAATGATCTAAGAGAAAAGTCAATATTCATAAAAGTTTCTAATATATTTGAAAAATATTCTTTCTTTCTTACCTAAATTTGTCATTAAATTAATTCTGTGAATGAGTAAAATAAAAAACCCCAGAGATCTTTTTTCATCAAATAATTAGTTTTTGCATCGCAAACAAAAGAAAAATCTGAAATTATAGTTAAAAAACCTTTAAAATAACCTTTTTATGCCTCAAAAGTTGAACTTTTAAATCAAATTTGTTTTCAAAAACATAAAAGTGCTTTTTGCCATATTGGAATTCATTGTTCTATCATATATAATTAACCTCTTTTTGAATTAATATTACGGAATTTTTAACGAAATTTTTTTCAAAATATTATCATACTGAAAATGGTATGAATAAATTAATAAATAAAATTTTTCTATAAGCTAATAACAAATATACACTGCGTAAAAAATAGAAGGACAGTGTTTTTTTTTTGCCAATTAATGTCTCTTATTTTCTCCTAATTACCAGATATTTATGCAGATTTAGTTTAATGACCCTTTTTTTCATTTTAGGGTAAAAATTAAACATCTACCATTAATATTATTAATAAAATTAGTATATATAATTTCCGATGCGTAAAAAAAAGTAGGACACTTGCTAATATATTTAATTTAGTGAGTTGTTCTTTAGTTAAATAGTGATTTTGTACTTCGTTTTATCCTTTTCTGTCAAAAATCTAATTTGTTTAAAAAGTTACGCTGTTTCTCCGTTCTCAGAAATGCCTAAAGGAAACCTTTGAACGATTTTCAAAAAGGCCAAATTTCCGCATATCAAAATGATGGTAAAGGTGTCAGAGAGATTGCTCGATTGTTGCAGATGAGCCCCAATACAGTTTCAAACTTTATCAGAAATCCTTATAAAAATGGAAAGAAAAAGAAGACTGGTAGATCGAAAAAGTTAACACCACGTGATGAAAGAAAACTTGTTCGTGTGCTTAAGAAGAACAAAGGAAGTGTTTCAAAGGCAAGAAATCAAACAGGACTTATTCATGTGACGAAACAAACAGTTTACAACTATATTAAAAGTTCTAAAAATTCATTTTCAAAAACGGAAACATCATCCTAAGGGACACAAGCTCACATTAATAACCGTTTAGCGTGGGCTAAGGAGCACATGTGCTGGACTACAGAATGGACTTCTGTGATGTTTTCCGATGAAAAGAAATTTAACTTTAGACGGTCCAGATGGATATCAGCACTACTGGGGATTGAAGACGAATACTATTCAACACGATAAATGGAAGGAGGGAGTTTAATGGTTTGGTTGGCTGTTGGACACGGAGGAAGGACAAGTCTAGTTTTCTTAAATAGTAGGCAAAAACATAGAGACTACATTCAAGTGCTGAATTCCGAGCTTCTTCCTTATGGTTCTGACTTGGGGGTGAAGAGGGTGGAAGTTTCAGCAAGACGGAGCTTCCCTTTACACCGCGACTGGAGTCAAAAACTGGTTCCTAACAAATAATGTGGATGTTTTACCATGGCCAACCAAAAGTCCTGACCTTAATGTAGTGGAAAAAACATCTGGTCAATGCTAGTTCGTCGAGTTTATGCTGATGTAAGGCAACTTGATTCGCTAACTCAGCTTCGAGAAGCATTGAATGACTCGTGGAACAATTTTGTCAAACAGAAGTTCAATCTCTATACAATTCACTTCCAAACAGAATATTTGAAATTATAAAGGCCAATGGGAAGAACATTCCTTATTAAAAATCACTATTTTTTCATTCATTATAATGCTGTCCTTCTACTTTTTACAAAGTTTCAAAAAAGAAAAATTATTTTTGTGGCCATTAATATTTTATGTTTGAATATCATAATTCTGATGTTAAAATTGTATTTTTAAAATATTTGTAAAATGTTTCCAATAAAAATTTTAGTAAAAATAAAATATTTTACGGTTATTGTTACAAAAATCAAGTGTCCTTCTACTTTTTTACGTAGTGTATATTGAATTTTAGTTTTAAAATAATTTATATATAAGACATAATAACAGTCAAAATTTGAAACAAAAAAAAAAAAAGAATCATTATACAGATTAAAATGTTTGTGTAGCATTATGTAAGGGAACCTACAGTACGTAATACATAGATAAATATTTTAAAAACTATGGGCAAAAGAAATTCCACAAAAAAGGAAAATATTAATGTATTAATCACTTTTACAGATAGTATTTATCTTAGTTATTTCACAAAATAAAACATCAGTACATCATATATATATTCTAGAAAAAGGAAACTGCATTTTTATTCTTTTATTAAACAAGTTTACTATTTTCTACAACTTATGCGTTGTATACACATGATTCTAAATATTTTGCACATCCTAAGATGCATTGCAATATATTTTGACATAAAAAGAATTTATATCTATCAGTTCGTATACTTCAGTACTGAAATCATTCTCTCATTATGCTTATACTGTCCCTTCTTATATATGCATTTAAGCATAGTATTAAAAACTCTACATTAAAGACTCATAAGCTTTATACTGAAAAAAAGTATAAATGGATATGTCTCTTTTAAATTTGAAATTCACACGGAGTTATTTATAACTAATTACAATTCGACTCAAAACTTAAAAAAATGTTTAATTAATTATTGGATTATATATGTTTTGTACGCTAAGAAGATTGTAAATTATCTCTATAGTAAATAAGCAATAACTAGAAAAATAGCCAATATATTTAAATATGATGGTATATCTATTACATTCCACAAGATTCATCAAATTAAATATATTACAAAAGAAATCAGTCAAGTGGAATATTTCACTATGTATAAAAAAGTAAATCAAATATTTATAAGCAGTGTAATATTCATGTAAATACTCGCTATCCAGCATCATTCTAAAAACCAGTAAAGCGTTAAGGGAACTGTTTGTGATTTGTCTAAATAAATCTCACATGTTTCCGTCGCTGTAAGAAAATATTGCACAATACTACAATCCAACTTAGCACTTGAAAACACTCGCCTTAACTCAAACACATTCTAAAAATCATCAAAGCATATAGCTCAATTCTGAAATCGTTCTTCCATCAAATAACGCCATCATTTCCCGAATCCTTATTATCCACCCATTGAGAACACGCTTTTAGTTCGAAATCGTTCCTTGGAGCCCCTAAGAGCAAAGGCAAACGATTAATTGAAAGCACACCTTCCATCCCTCACACGACCCCCTTCCTTTCTAAAGCTAAGTCAACTCAGCGATCGTCAAACACCTTCAGGTCGACTTCGTCAATATTGACCTGAATCGCTTCTGGCACAAAAGGTACGCTTGGGATGCAAATTAAATCACGTGACATCACCTGCGTGCCACCCCTCACCCCCGAGGTGGGGGGTGAGAGGACTTTTGGAATGAAAAGCAGTGCGTGACAGTGTCACGCGTGACTGGATACGAAGGGGGCGTCTTTTGTTTTAGCGGTGCAGTTAAGAACAGCTGAACTTATGTTGAAGACAGATGTCATAGTTCCAGGTATACGTAATGCACTGATACGGAGTAATTAGAAGGGAACGGATGTGGTATCTGGTGACATAATGTGTACATGGGTCTTAATTATTTATGTTATGTCGTTCTATTTTAGTTTCCATAACGAAATGAAATAGTTTCTGCTTATGTGTGAATGTATTCAAGTCAGATAGTAAGAACTGTTGGTTTTAAACCTTGAAAGTATTAATATGATAATTGCAGGCATTTTATATTTCACTCACAAGAAATCAAATCGATTGCTGTCAAAAATAGAAAGAGATTTTCGTAAATCATTTTACTTTATAGTTAAATTCTGTATCCTTTGATTTATTTAAATATAAGGAACTAACAAATAATATGACATATTACAAAAATGTTGAAAACTATGCATCCATTTTATATGTTTCAGCATTAATAAAAAAAACTCATCTAAGCATACATGAATGTAATGTATAAAGATGCAATAACTATAACACATAACTATGCTTATGTACATATATTCATGTCTTGGTGTATTATTTCTTTACTAAAGAACTGCCACTCTTTTAAAATTGACACGAACTAACACCATAAGAAATACTGTTACATATTATATTTTATTGGTGATGATATTCTGCTATGGTTTAAAGAACGAGTTTTCTCATTTTTCTATACATCTGCTATTGAAATTCTCAATTAAAACTTAGTCACTCTCTGTCCCTCTATAACCATTATTATAATAGTTTTCGCTCTCGCTAGCTTTAGTTTTGCTGCTTTTTTTTTTTCCTTTTTTAAAGAAATTTTAAACAAGATTAAATAATTATATATCGAAATGAAGTTTTCAATTTGAAGAATAACATAACAAAAAAAAATTAGGTTATAGATTAGGCTATTAGATTTTACATTGGGGTGTGGTAATATCTATATTAAGAAAATTACAAAAATGTAATGATTCGGTAATATTATTCAGTACCATATATTTGATCTCACCACTAAAAATGAAAGTCAAATAAGTGCCACTGTTTACCACTAAATACCATTCCACCTATGCCACTGAATACCATTCCACCTACTGTGCACCCAGTATTCAATATGGTACTGGGTGCACAGTAGGTGGAAATGGTATTTGCTACCCTTTGGCGCCATTCTTTGGTGTCACTTTCAATTTAAACCCTCTCAATTTCGGTATCTCAGAGTTTCGCACTATCTACTTTTCTATCCCAGTCTATTAAGGCCACTAACATATTGTCTTCATTCATGGAATATGCACTGAAGTTTTCTGCATAACTAGCATGCTGGGTTTCAAATCAACTTCACCATTTCAGAAACCCAGTCAGTAGCTAGTCGTGTGCATCAGAGCCATTTTAAAATTTTCATATTTTTTTTATTATACGAAACTAACTAAATCCACTAAGACTTACTTATAGTATTCTGAACTGCTTTTCGTTGTATTATTCACCAATTTATGTATCTATTTGAAGTTTAAAAGTTCCATTAGGAGGCAAACTAGCAGAAGGCAAATAACAATAACCAAACTCCCATGGAACTGACAATAACGAAACACTAAGACCAACCGACATCAAGAGAAAAATAGATACCGTTTACATTTAAATGCTTATATTCTTCTGTTTATTTTGATTTAGCAAAACCCCCCCCCCCCTACCCTACCTACCTTACCTTACGTTCGATAGGGTATTATAGTCCACGATTGAAATTTAGGTTGTTTTCTTTCCTGTCTATCTCCCTCTTTTCCTTCTAACCATTCCGAAATTTCTCCAATAATTCTCCCAGCTCTCCTCTGCTTCATGATCTGTTGCAATAGCAGGAGCCTCGATTTCCACTTTCGATCTTATTGGAAAAGGCATCCATTACTCGCTTGTACCCCTCTTTGCCATTTTTTTTTTTTTTTTTTCGTTTTCTGCCCTATCCCTGCCTTTTATTCGCTTTGGGTTTCAAGATTTTCTGCTCCCCTCTTTTTTTTATTTCTTCGTCTATTTTCAGCCATATATATCGCTCTACGGTCGATGTTGCACAAAAAGATACCAGCAGAAAAGCAGGATTCATAGAAAGAGGAACGTCTTATTTCCTGATTCCGTCTTCCTTTTTGCAGACATTCCTTCTTCAAGGAATAAGAAGAAGAAGAAGAAAAAAAAATATATAAGAATGAAATGGACAAATAAAAGAAGCAGGAACGGAATTATATAATGGCAGAATAATGCGGCTGAGATTTCGCAGCCTACTCAGCGGAGGTTTTGAACCCATTCCATCAAATATGCTTTTATTTTGCAATGGGATTGCTTTCGTTTTATTTTTTTTTTTCCATTTGAAAGAATAGTTTGTGAAGCGAAGACGAAGGAAGCGCAAAAGGTATTTTTGGATTGAAAGGACACACGATATTCAAAAGTGCTAACCGTATTAGGAAACTGTAACAATGCTTCTAACTTTTGCAATCGTTTTATTATTTTTTATATTAGTATTATTTTTTTTTTAAATTTTAGTGTGCATTAACCGAAATGCAAGTAAAAGTGTATATTTTCCTTTATTTTACATGACTATAACATTTATGGAAGACTTTTGTATAATGTCTCCAAAGTATTCACAAGTATGATAAACAAACGTGGAAAATTATTTTAAGAAACAGTATTATTTTAAGAGTTTCCTTTCTCTCCGTTTTGCGAATCCAGAGTAAAATGTCATTACTGATGTATGGTGTCGTATGTGCAACTAAATCGAACAGCAACAAATCTGTAACAAAACCTCAGCTAACAAAATCTGCAAAAAAATCAAACTACATAATATTTGCAACAAAACTAAAACCAGACCAAATCGACAACAAAACCGAACCTCACAAAGTCTGCAATGAAACCTCCCCTCACAGAATCTAAAACAAATCCTCACCTCTCAGAATCTATAACCAAATCAAACCTCACAGAATCTGCAACAAAATCTCACCTCACAAAATTTGCAAAAATCAAATTACATATGCAACAAAACTAAATCAAACCAAATCTACATCAAAACAGGATCTCACAGAGTTTGCAATTAAACCTCACCTCCCTAATCTGCAACATATCCTCACTTCTTAGAATCTATAACCAAACGAAACCTCAAAAAATTTGCAACAAAACCTCACTTCACAGTATCTGCAATAAAATTTGCCACGTTTTTTTATTGGTGAATGCTGACAGTTAAGTATTCCTCAGTGGGTAAAAATTATTATTACTATATTTTAATTGCTCCCGGAGATTGTAGAGCTGAAGAGATCAAACAAATTATGCTTTGGTGCCCGATTCTATGCTAGGGATGGGCACGATAAATATGTAGGGTAGAAATTCCTATCTTTGCCCAGGGGAAGTTGGGAGGAGGCTATGCAGTATATTATGCCTACGGATATTTGTTTTAGATACAATCTCTAGGAATATTCGTTCAAAATTAGGTTAACAGAATGAAGATGCAGTGAAGCAGGTTCTTCATGTGATTCATTCTTGATAATGCGGAATTTACGTCATGTGCTAGGCTAATGCCTTAAGTCCTTCCTCGTTAGAAACACAAATATATAACAATATCAGCATTAATCAGAGTACTGCATCCAGATTTTACTTCAACAATTTTTAACACATACCTACAGGGATGGTGTTCTTTGAGCTCCCACCCAACAGAAGGTCATTACGATCTACATATTTATAGTGCTCTTCACCAACGTAGATGCGGAGTGATGATAAATATAACCAACTTTGAAAGACAAATCTAATCTGCATCAGGAAAATCATATTTAAAGACAGTTATCTAAATACGCATGCTATACGATTCCTAATGCATGTGGCAAACAAAGACAATTAAGGCAAACATGAGCGTATTATATTTTTTCAGAAAAGCATTTTTTCCGTTCATTTTTTTTTAATGTTATTTATATAGTCTGTGATATTTCCTGACTAAAGGCAAATTTAATCACTCATATTAAGAACATTTTATATACATATTTATTAGCATTCCATCTTTATTTCGAAATATTGAAAAAGAAAAGTCCCACGAAGATTATAAAATGATTCATAAAATATATATTTATTGAAGCAGCTTTACAAATGGTGAAAGAATTAATAATTAAGGCTTAAGCTTCACATAATGCTTTGAAGAAATACAAAACTTCTGTTTTCAAGTTAAACCCAACACAAATAATTCTGAAATAATAATTCTGTTTTGTAAATTATTCTAGTGACATAAAGAATTTTTATTTTAATTGTTCAACTTAGAAAATCACATAAATCTTAAAAGTATTATTTAACAACGTTATTAAAACGATTACAATAAATAGATATCTAATTTATCAATTTAAGAAAGGTATTTTCTTATAGAAATCTATTACATACAGATAAAATCTTAGAAGCTATAAACTATATTAATTTGATTTTGAATTATTATGTTTTATTACGATTTCAATTTTGGGTACTTTTACCCAGACTTTAACCTATAAAATTAAAAAAAAAAAAGCAATTAACAATTAAGTTTACATAAATATCTCATTGTTAAATTTTTCATTAAAAATGTACACAAATACGAAAAGAATTTTATTAATTTCAAAAACTCACTTCTGAATATATACGCCAGCTTTAAATCTTTTTTACAATAGTTACTGAAATATTTCTAAACAGCAGAGGAAAATATAAAGCTATTGAGCGAATGCCTAACAGAAAAATGTAAATTTTTCTGCATATATTTTAAAAATGAGTTTAATTTTTACAAATATTCGAGTCCCTCGTTATTTTCTTTTTATCATATTTCTTCCAATGAAATATTTCTACAAGTTTTAAAATCGACTTTATTTCCGAAAACAGTTTTCTTCTTTTTCAATACTTTTAAGTTCGAAATCTTTTCATCTCGCTTCAATTTTTCCCAATTCAAACCTCTTCTTTGATTGAAGATGACGTCAGGATCTACGTCACAAATCAGTCCACCACTTGAGAATTCAGATCACACGTTCCTCGCAGAGTATTCAAAACAGTCACGTGGTTTTCAACCTCCACCGTTATGTACGCAACTTTTTTTTTTCATTTTTCTAAATCTTTCTTTTAAACTTCTGCTGAGATTTTTAGAACTATGAGGACAAGACACCACCAGAGGGGAGATGTGCGATGGAGGAGGATGAAACGATTCTTATTTCGAAGCTTTTTAATCGATCGATTTTTCTTTTTTAGGTTCGGTTTGTCTTTTGCATTCGCTTCAGCTATTTTTCTCCTTAGCCGAGTGTTTGTTTTCGTGAAACAGATCACGGAGAAGCAAAAGCTCAGATTATTTTTAACAAGAAAAGTTAAATATATTTTTTTCTTTTATTTGTGGATTTGGTTTAGATTGTTTGTTTTTGTGTGAGTTATACGCATTATAAAGATTTTTAGTATACATCCTTATAGAATGAGTCTGTATAAATTTGATGGAATTCATTTTTAAAAACAAATTTTATTATAACATTCAGTATTTATGTGTGTGTCTAATCATCCGTGTCCTGTAGTGCTGAACGGACATCCCATGAATAATCCAATCATGGATCTCCATTTCCATAATTTTTATTATACGAAACTAACTGAGACTTGCTTATATTATTCTTAACTGCTTTTCGTTGTATTATTCACCAATTTAAGTATCTATTTTAAGCTTAAAACGTCCATTAGGAGGCAAACTAGCAAAAAGCAAAGAACAATATCAAACTTCCATGAAACTGACAATAACAAAACACTAAGACCAAGCTACATCAAGAGAAAGATAGAAAGGGGGCAACTTTTGTTGCGATGTAGCACCCGTAGGTAAAAAGTATGACTTGGCTCCATGTCACTGAAGAAGGAGGGCAGTTCCTTCCGGGAAGACTTTCAGGGGGGGGGAGTATTCTGCATGTGGGTATCGTATGGGAGAAAACCGGAAAATCCCACCAGGTAGTCCGACTCACGAGGCAAGATGCTGAAAATCACAAACGCTTTCGAGCCTCTTCGTTTTTTGAAACAGTGCCTACAACAAAGCCACCAGCCGATTGAACATCAGCCATAATGCTCAACAGTGGCGCATGTTGTCACTGATCCACAATTCTGCTCCGGTATTTATGCCAATAAAATATGAAAGTCAGCTTATTTGTTTTACCATGTTTCTGTTTTTATCATGAAATTATTTCTGCATTTGATTTTTTTTATCTAAAATATAATTAGCATATTGCTAAGTTAAACTATTTGGTTAAAATGATTTTGTCATTAAACACAAGAACCTTTTTTTTTTATTATTCCCTCTATTGTGCCACAAGAGCAAACGAACCATTTAACTACTACCAATTGAAATATAATGTATTTTTATATTAAACTAAAATGATCGCAAGATCACGCAAGGAGATTTTAAAGTGTTTGCTTTATATTTAAAGTGTTTGTTTACAGTTCATTATGTTTGTGTGTGTTTATTTGAGACCATAAAATTTTTAACTTCATTCTCAAAATTTCCAAATCCATTTCATTTTATAAGAAAGAACTAAAATTATATTATCAAGAAAGTTTCTTTTTTTCCATATTTCGATTCAGATTGGCTGTTTTTCTAGGTTTTGTGTTCTCTTTCGTTTATCTCCCTAGAGAATACTCTCAGATTCTGTTGATTACTTCCAATTTTATAGTGTTTGAAATTAAATGATAAATTTTTGTTTTCGGTATAAATTCTTTTTAAGGAATTTTTCCAATGAAATTAATTTTTTTTTTTTTTTCAGAAAGGCAAAAACTACATTGTTTATATTCTTTACAATATTGGATGATATGATTCAGACTTATATTTAGTTTTAAATTCAATGTGATCTGTTTAATTTTCAATTAGTTCAGAATCTACGTTAATCTGCAGGTCCCTGTCTAATTGACCTAAAAGGTGCAAAAAATGATATGTCGAGCGACAAACCAATCGTATCAGATAAGGTGCTTATAATCTAGAAAAATAAAAGACAAGAACCATTCATGCTAATCCAGTTAACTCTTGATAAAAAATTCCAATGTAGATCAACATATTTTTGCTTTGATATCAGATGTGACAGTTTAATTTGGTTTTTATAACAAAAATTTCGTTAATTCCTCTCTTTTTCTAACCTTTTAGAAGCAAGTGCATGGAGATTTATCGGTTGGAGTGGGAATCCATGGGCCACTCGTAAGATCTTTTTCAAATTAAAAATGAAAGGCTTGTTTTCTATAAAAAAAAAAAGTATTTATACTCTAATCAATTGGTTAGTGCTTTCATTTAAAAAACAAACAAACTAAAAATCCTTTAAATCAGCTAATTGTATTACAACAAATCTTTTCATGTTTTGATGGCTTACTGCTAGAATATGTTTTTTTTTTTTTTTCGGTTTTTTTTTTAATTTTTTCTAATTCTTTGTCTAACCACACTTTGTATGTCTATGATAAGTAACAATGTTTCGTTTTATTATTTTTCCTCGTGAGGGCTTTTTACTGTCACATTATCATCATTGTTTAGTAAAAAAAAAAACTTTTTACTTTGCATGCAATTTTTCAATTACATACTAACAAATAATATATTACTTTCTACCAATGATAACACGAAATATACAACAGACATTTTTGTCATAACCACACATACAGCAAGTTGAAATTGAAAGATATGATAATTTCTGCAAATTCAGACTTAAAATCAATTAGTTAACCTTTTGACAAACATGATGGCGTGCTCGCGTGATTTGCACTGTAAATTCTGCGTCGACGTATCTAAACTATTGATTGAAAACTGCGTTCTAAACATGAGTAATACTGGTAAGTTATTAATTAACTTGCTATTACTTTAACAGTCAAGTAACGCGAGACATTAAATTTAAATAAGGGTGTCTGTAACTGCTGTGTAAATACTGTTTAGAAAATTTGCATAGATATTATGATATTAAAGAATATATATATATATTAGGTTAACAAAGTGTTTCAGTGTCTTCAATTATTGTACAGAATGTTTGTATAAGGTTTATAACAAAAATTAATAGATTAAGCTATTTGGATGTAGTAACATTATGGTCTGCAAACTGAATTTGTGTAATTAGAATGGCACATAAAAATAGTTAATGTTATCTGCTAATGAACATAGTTCGTAACGTTGACAGCTAAGATTTCATAATTTAGAGAGAGTTGCATATTTGAGAATAACTTTCCAAAACGAAAATTATTTAATTTGAATAATATTTTGTAATTATTGGTCTTCCAAAGTTAACAAAAATAAAAAATATATGAATATTTTAATTTATTACTTTGATATTTTTGATAATAAAATATTTTTTAGAATCAATCAAAAATAAATTTGTATTACTTAAATTGCATCGTTATTATAATTTGTTTTCTGTTTAGTATTCCTCTGTCATCATTAAATTCATTTGGTTTTTCAACATTATGCAAACCTCATTATTGCTCTCATTAGAGTTTTGTCTATTACTCATCTTTCATCATTATCATTATTTGATTTTTTATTTTATTTAACTTTATCCAATGAAATGGAAAAGTAATATGAAAAACAATATCAAAACATCATAATCATATGACATCATATTAAAACAGTTTATAATTTAATTTTTAAATGCAAAGAATATCCAAAGAAAATGAGAATTGAATTTTTAATGAGAATAAAGAATAGAGCGTATTACTCGGCTTTATTCATTAAGGAAAATAAGTAATACCTAAAAAATATTTTAAGACATAGTTTTGTAATGTAATAAAATACAGACAATTGTTTTTTTGTTTTGTTTTATGTTTGGTAAATAAAAAAAAAAAAAGAAATGTATGAGATTCTACGTCCAATTGAAAATATAAGGCAAGCTTAAAACTCAAATTTATATTTTAATACATATTTTTTGCATACATTATTTTTAGAAATTAAATTCAAAAAATTCGTATATAGACTATAATTATTATTTCTTGAAAGAAATTTTATTTTGCTATTCTACTCCTCTTATTTGGGGTTTACTAACTTTTAAAATGTAAAAAGTGTAACTTTTCTTACTATAATAAAATAAATGATGTATAATATTCGATAAAAATAGAAAAAAATAGAAAAAATAATAGAAACATGGGACTTATACGTAGTATTTAAACAATAAAAATATTAAGTGTTTTCTGAAAACAGAAAACACAACTGTGTACCTCTAGAGACCTTACCAGGTCGACATGTTTAGTTACTTTATACTAAACGCAGTTCTCTCATATAGTGAGTTTATGACTACAAGCACATCCAATATTTTCGTAACTCAATTGCATGCCGCATTTTTATCTCTCATTTCTAGAAACTATTGAGACCATAGAGGTTTATTGTTACAATACTTTTCACTCAGCAAGATCACCAAAAGTCATGCACATCGTAAATTTACTATGAGTGACAAGGCTAGTTTCCTACGTTGGAGGTAACGAAAGAAGCCCGTTTGGTATGTATACCCTTAGAGCAGCTAGTAGTATTGACTTCTTTAGATAAAAATCTCATCTCTTAAATGCTACAGACTATAAGTCTACGTTTTGTATATTATGTTAAATATTGTTTTTTCCAAAGTTGAATGAATATGATGAATGTTGACACCCTTCACAATATTTCCTGCTTTTTTTTAATTAAAATGTTTTTGTAAATAAATTAATTGTTTTTGATTGTTAAATTCACACAGCATTGCCTTAATTCCGAATGAAAGTTTCAATATTTAAAACATCCAAATTGTTATCTCAAAATAATAATTATAATAATAACCTAAATTGTAACAAAAAATTATGATAGCTTTCCTACGCTTAAGTTAAATTACGTAAAATATTTTAAAATAACTAACAATTTTGAATCTGTAAATCATAGAATTCATAAATAATTTGCGTCAAATTTATAATTAAAAATCTACTTTCATAATAAGGCTCACTCAAATAACTAGAGGATTAGCATGTTTATTAGTATTTATCAATTAGCTTTTTCTAATAAATTACAAATTTTGTCATTAAGCAAAGTTAGAAGTTCAAATATAATTCACAAAACAAATGGCATGCATCCACAAAATTGATAAATTTAAAACAAATACTAACGATCCAACTCTCAGAATGAAACATATTGACGTGGCAGATTTAAAATTCATTATCATCCCTTTAAATTTCGATGAACCGTCGCCAATTCATTTATTATGATCAAAACAACTTTTGATTTTACCCTCCAAATATTTCCTGTCTGAAAGATGTTGCAGCGGACGCATTAATTGAGACCCAGATTCATTACGTTAAATATTCATGGACAGCATTAATCCCCATGAATAATTAATCAGTGAGCTCCAAAGGATTATTGGTGTTTAGAGAATAAAAATCAACTTGGAAAATATGCCATTCTCTGATCGACATAGATGCTGCACCATTATGTCTTACACACCTAAACCACATTCGAGTTTATGTATTTTATCTCTTTCTGAGTGAGGCATTTTTTTCTCCTGCAGGAACTTTTCTTCAGACGACAATGAAATGCCTCTACCCTCCCACCCCCCTCAGGCTCAGTGGGCTTCCCCGACCTTTTATTACCCCCTAAATCACACGACTTCACTGTCACTTTCTCCTGGAAGATGTCATTAGAACGGTCATGAATTATGACACGCAGACGATAAATAAATGACGAGGGGTTGCATAAAAAAACCGTTTGCACGGACAAAGAGTGGTATTCCCCAGCCACAGGGAAGAAAAAGGGTGCCCGCAGTAAAATGCGCTATTAATTGAGACGTTATTTTCTGAAAATGTGTTTGAGAAATCGTTTGCCTCTCTGCGTACCGTTAATAATAATTATCTGGTTCTGGGTGTGAAATGATTGTTTAATGGATTAATTAATGATTGTTGTGATCTTGTTTATGAGTTGTTTTCTACTTTATTATTATTATTTTAATTCCTAATTTTTTTTTTTTCCTGCAATGATAAAAAGAGCGAAATTGTTTTTCTTTTCATTGATGGAATTAATGTAAAAGAAAACAGTTTTACAGTGACAATATTTATTTGCCCAAGCGGAAAAGTGTATTTATTTATTATTATTATTAATATGCTATAAAAATTGAAATGCAAGGAAGGTTGAAGGTAATTCTATATAATTAAGCACGTAAAAAACGATCCAATTTTTTTTTTATTTTATGTTTAGTGAAATAAAAACAATCTCGGATACTGAGATAGTTGGAATTCTACAAAATTCATTGTTATATGAATTCGTCTTATGAGAAACAAAAAAGTAAATATATATATATATATAATTACGTAATGAATTCAATACATATTATTTAAGAAGTGTTTGTAAAATTTAATTATTTAACACAATTCAAATTTTCTACTTTATTATTATTTTAATTCTTAATTGTTTTTCCCCGGAATGATAAAAAATGGCGAAAAGGTTTTTCTTTCATTGATGAAATAAATGTAAAGAAAACACTTTTACAGTGAAAAGATTTATTTGCCCAAACGGAAAAGTGTATTTATTTATTTAGTATTATTATTGTTATTATGATCTAAAAATTGAAATGCAAAGAGAATAATTTGAGTTTCAGGTAATTCTATACAATTAAGCACGTAAGAAATTTAATCCGTTATTTTTCCAATTCCTATTGTTAGTTCACACTCTCCCTGTATATATCTTGTTCAAATTTTCAATCGTTAATAAAATACTTTTATTCATCCACTCAAGTTCAAACACATTTTTTAATTGTAGTGGATGACACTGGATGTTAATACAGCTTTTTCCAAATATTAATTCATTAATTATATTAAATTAATTAATTTTATTTTTTTTTTATTTAAGTTGCATGTATCTAATAATAGTTGGTGCCAGCTATAAGAGGAAAATTTCAACTTTGACTTTTCTGCAATATATTTAAAAAAAAGTTGAATTGACTTTAAATTTTTTTTTTATATTTCTTGTTTTAGTTTATGTTTGCGTAAATGCAAATAACCACGGATAATGAGATAGTTGGAATCCCTACAAATTTCATTGTTATATGAATCAGTCTCATAAGAAACAAAGAAACAGTAAAAAAAATATAAATATAATTACTCAATGAATTCAATACATATTATTTAAGAAGTGTATGCCACATTTAATTATTTAACACAGTTCAATGTTCATACTTTTACACAGTTCAAAAATTTCTATTTTATTATTATTTTAATTCTTAATTTTTTCCCCCTGGAATGATAAAAATACCGAAAAGGTTTTTCTGTTATTGATGGAATTAATGTAAAGAAAACAGTTTTACAGTGATAATTATTTATTTGCCTAAGCGAAAAAGTCTATTTATTTATTATTATTATTATTGTTCTTTAAAAATTGAAATGCAAAGAAAACAATTTGAGTTTCAGGTAATTCTATACAATTAAGCACGTAAGAAAAATTATTCATTTTTTTTTTTTTTACATTATGTTTGCATAAATACAAATAACCACGGATAATGAGATAGTTGGAATTATACAAAATTCATTGTTATATGAATCCATCTTATGAGAAACAAAGAAACAGTTATATATATATATATATATAATTACGTAATGAATTCAATATATATTATTTTAAGAAGTGAATGTCCTATTTAACACAATTCAAAGTTTGCAATTTTTTTCCCGGAATGATACAATAGCGATGAATATTTTTTTCAATGAGTGAATAAATGTAAAGAAAACAGTTTTACAGTGATAATATTTATTTGCCTAAGCGGAAAAGGTCTGTTTGTTTATTTATTATTAATATTGTGCTTTAAAAATTGAAATGCAAAGAAAATAATTTGAGTTTCAGGTAATTCTATACAATTAAGCACGTAAGAAAAATTATTCATTTTTTTTTACATTATATTTGCATAAATACAAATAACCACGGATAATGAGATAGTTGGAATTATACAAAATTCATTTGTTATATGAATCCATCTTATGAGAAACAAAAAAACAGTAATATATATAATGTATATATAATTACGTAATGAATTCAATATATATTATTTAAGAAGTGAATGTCCTATTTAACACAATTCAAAGTTTTCAATTTTTTCCCCCGGAATGATAGCAATAGCGAATATTTTTTTTTTTTTTTCCAATGATTGAATAAATGTAAAAGAAAACAGTTTTACAGTGATAATATTTATCTGCCTAAGCGGAAAAAGGTCTGTTTGTTTATTTATTATTAATATTGTGCTTTTAAAAATTGAAATGCAAAGAAAATAATTTGAGTTGCAGGTAATTCTATACAATTAAGCACGTAACAAAAAACAGTAAACAGATCCATTTTTTTTTTTTTTTTTTTCTGTTTGGGAAAAAATATAAATTACCTCGGATACTGAGATAGTCGGACTTCTACAATATTTATTATTAATGAATACGTCTTATAAGATACAAAGAAATAATACAAAATATAAATATAATTACGTTTTGAATTCAGTACATATATTAAGTGTATCATATTTAATTGTTTAACACAATTCAAAGTTTGTATTTCTATTATAATGAGATTAGATAACAGCAGATTGTTGAACAGAATGAATAATAATTATAATACAGATAATAATAGACTGAATAAATTAAATTTTTTTATATGATTTTTTTTTTATTTTTTTCTTGTGTGTTAATGGATCATCTTAGAAATAAAAAGAGGTTTTCTTACTTTGCGTACATACTAGCAGAATGTTGTTACACAGATATGGAAATTGATCTTTATCGACCTCATTAGAAATAGTTTTACAATTGTATAAATACAGGTATATAAACGAAGTTCTGTTCTAATATCCGTAATTTTAAATCAAGGACTTTATAAAATATTATTTTGATTGAGTTCTGTCTTATGTTATTTATTACTCTATTGCTAGTGATGGAAATTATTATTTAATAAATAAATATATGATTTTTTTTTCCTTTTGTTTATATCTTGCCAGTTTCTCATAAACAGTTTTAAAATGGAACGAAGGCTTGTAGATAGTGTTTTACTCATAAGAGGTTGTAATGCAGAGAAAGTAGTTTTTCCAGAATATATAATATTAATACATTTAAGTACACAAACGACAATACAAAATAACTTCAGATATTTTCATTTTTTTTTCTATATCACTTATATAAAGTAAATAATTTTCCAGTATTGAAGCAATTATATTTCCCCCATCATGCGATTAAAGTTTAGATGCCCTTTATTACATAATACAACAATAAACTTATTTTTGTGTGCATGATTATAAACACATTAAATATATAATAATTAGCCCGTGAACAATGAAATTTAAACCACTCTCAATTTTAAATATCCACACATAATTAAAACTTTTTCTGCAAGGGCAGTTATCTCCTTCTTCTGGTAAACTCACACCATTCTCGCCGGCAAACTGGCATAAGTGTTGACGCACACACTCCAGATCCTCTTGGTCGAGCGCGCAGAGCTCCCAGCTGTCGTGCTAATAATTCAGCCTTCGTCTACGAAACCATGCAAGCGCGAACTGTCATATGCTATCCAAACTTATATTGATTAAAACACCTTCCATACAGAAATCAATAAAAACAATTCTTTTTTGCTTTGGGAAAAATTGTCCACAGGCGATTCGAACCCGAGTGCCTCTTTCAACCAGGAAGCAGAATCAATAGTTCTTTTTCTCAATAGTCTTCGACAACATCTTATAGATCTCATTCAAGTGGTGTGAGTCACAAAAAGAAAATTTCTTAACAAATTTTTACAATTTACAAATTTTAAGTAGATTGTTGCCAATATATGAGGAGTGTAGCCAATCTAAACAATTTTTAGAATATCATATTATAAAAACTCGATTTTTATTAGATATAAAAAGAATAAAAAGAAATGTTAAATGTTCAGTTTTAATCAGGTTCAATTGAAAAATATCATTGTAATATGAATGGTTTAAAAGTGTTTCAATCAATATAAGTTGAATAGTCTATAACTTTCAACTAAAGAATACAAAAATCAATAGTCTTTGACAACAACTTATAGCTGTCCTATAAGTGATAGAATAAGTAAGAATAATGAGATGTTCAGTTTTATTTAGGTTCAATTCAAAAGTATCATTGTAAATTTATATTAAGTATGATAAACTGGTATAACATGTCTTAGAAGTGTTTCAATAAATACAAAGTGAACAATCTATAACTTTCAACTAGGATAGAGAATCAATAGTTCCTTCCTCAGTAGTCTTTGACAACATCTTATAGATCTCATAGAAGTGGAGTGTGTCACAACGGAAAGTTCTTAACAAATTTTACAATTTTCAAATTTTGCAAACTAAGACATATTGTTGCCAATATATGAAGGAAATGTAACCAATCTAAACTATTTTCGGAATATCATATTATAAAAACTCAATTTTTTTTATCAGATAAAAAAGAATAATAATGAGTTGTTCAGTTTTTTTTAGGTTAATTTAAAAATATCATTGTTAATTTACATTAAGTAGGACAGCATGTTTTAGAAGTGTTTCAATAAATAGAAGTTGAACAGTCTATAGAGTTGAACACCAATCTAAACTATTTTCTCACAATATATCATAAAATTGTAATGATTTTTTATCAGATAAAAAAAGAATAACGAGATGTTCAGTTTTATTTAGGTTCGATTGAAAAATACCGTAATAAATTTATTAAACATGATAAACTAGTATGACATGTCTTGGAAGTGTTTCAATAAATATAAGTTGAACAGTCTATAACTTTCAACTAGGAGGCAGAATCAATCATGGTTCCTTCTCAATAGTCTTTGACAACAACTTATCTCTCATATAAGTGGTGCGAGACACAAAGAACAATTTACAGAAATTTTTAACCAAATTTTACAATTTATAAATTTTGCAAACTGAGACAGATTGTTGCCAATATATGAAGGAAATGTAAACAATCTAAACTATTTTCACAATATCATATTATAAAAACTTAATTTTTAACAGATATAAAAGAATAAATAAATGTTCTATTTTATTTAGGTTTAATTGAAAAATATCATACCGAATTTATATTAAGCATGATAAACCGGTATAACATGTTTTGGTAGTGTTTCAATCAATATAAGTCGAATAGTCATTGGTTTTATAATATAACATTTTGTTTTTTTTTAGTTCTTTGTAGAGTCTTATTATACTTAACTGCAGGCTAGTAAAGTTAGTTAGATATAATGGTATAATATATGAAATCGTAAAAAAATTTAAGTAGCTATATTTCATCAAGAATTTCCAGAAACTCCCTAAAACTGAGGGAGGAAGTTTAATTTTTTGAAATTCGGAAGGTTTTCTTCCAAAATTGTTCATAGAAAACATCAAAAACTAAAAAACATTAATAAACAAAGGGAACAAATTTGTCTGATATCTTTAATATATATATATATAATTTTTATTTGATGAAAATAAAGTTCCTTATTTAATTTGTCCAAAGTAAATTAATTTCGATGTAAGAAGTTAATCATAACTCGTTATATTAATATCGAATACTTCAGATCTTGCTTTAAAATAATTTTCTATTCTATTTCCGCACGCATTCCCTATTATTATTATTATACTAGCTATAAAAAGATTTCTATTTTTGAATGCTTTTAGGGAAAAAACCCATAAAATTCATTAACACAAATTATTAGCTCTGAATATTTCAATCTTAATTTATTGATTTTAATAAGAATTAATGTTGCATTCACAAAAATTAGAATTAAAGGTGTCAAACATAACGACACTGAAATGTTTATATTGCGTTTGGATAAGTGCAATATATTAGTTTATTATATGTAAATGAATACAATTAAAGTGGGTCTTAAAATTTGAGTTGCAAAATGCTTTAAAATTAAGTTACCCCTATTCCATGCCATGGGTTAAATAAATTAATCAATCGAATTAATCTATTCAACTAATTAATTTAGTCCATGTATACTATCAGCCACAATGAACATTTTAAATAGAACAAAAAAGATAAATAGAAAAACTTTATACTGCACTTTCTCATAAACATTTACTTTTTAAAACAACATACTCAATTTAACATTTATCCAGTTGCTGCTATTTTTCGCCTAACAGCACCATCTCCGTTTTAAAAACACAACAAATGCCATTGTTAATAAGTACTTCCCCATATAGACCCAGACATGTACGTTTCTTTCAATAATTGAAAAGGTAAAGAAAACAATCCTTTCCATCACTCTTAACAGCTTAGTCCAGACAAAGCGGAGCGTCGTTTCTTTTTCTTTTTTTTTTTTTCCTCTTTTCTTGTGGTCTTCTAAGTTTTCAGGGTGGAGGGAGGACATGCTTCTTTGTCTTAAAGCCTTCCACCCCCACCCCCCCTCGAGGAAGGACTTTTTCCCTCGATATGTCTCCTGGGAAAGACCAGATGAAAGACATTCCGTCCTCTCTATGATTTACTCATTCAACCTCACACCCTCCTTAAGGGAGAAACAACATGAGAAGAAAAAAAATATCACCAAAACGTATTTTTCTCTCTTTTGTTTTTGATATGTGTCAGGCGGTGGGTATTACTACAGGATTCTATCGATTCTATAAGAGCCCTCTATTCTTTTTTGTGTATGTGTGTGTGTGAAAAGTCCTTGCATACAGCAAATGTCTTTAGGTCCTGTAGTAATTTCTGGGTGTTTATGTTTAAAAGAGTGTCATTTTCATCAATGAATTAAGTTAACCAAGTTTTTGTTTTCTGAAAAAAAAAAAATTTTTTTTTTTTTTTGCTATATCTAAATAAAAAAAAAAGGAAAAAAAATATTTGCGGCTAGTTGTCAAGGCAGAATTACAAAAAAAGTTATTTTCACTTTTTTTGCTTTTTAAAGTGTGTCAGTTGATTTTATTGTTTCTGTATTCTTGTATTCAACAAATATTTATGTTTTCTTATAATTTTGGGCACAGTTTTAATAAAAAGTTTTCAATTATTTTAATTTTATAACAAAATTGAAGTGGGAATAAAATGAAGAAAAGCAATATTTATAGTTTGTGATAAGGATATAATTTTATATTACTGAAAAAGTATTTTTATTATTTTCATACATGTTAAATGGTGGGACTAAAGTTTAACCGATTTCTCAAGAGTTTAATTTAAAGCTCTAATTTTCACAAATAATTATATTTAGTGATTTAAATGAAGACTCAAAGTGTTTTCTTTTAGAATATCGGATTTTGTAAAATTTTTCTGCTGTTTAAAAAATTGGAGGAAATTTTTTCTTTGATGCAAATAATGAAAATTAGTCGTAATTGTTGGAACATATTGTTACAGAACAAATCTTTATTTGCTCACTGTCAAAGTTACACAAAAAATGTATTTTCTGAGTTAGAAGATTCTAACAGTTGTTCAAAAGTATTTCTTTTACTTTAAAATTTTTACTTACAGTTTTTAGTAAATTTGAATATTTTTGTTCATTTTAAATTTGGTCAAATTTACAATAATAATTAGTTTTCGGGACATTGTAATGTATTTATTCAAGATTAATTCGAAAGCGATTTACTTTTTCGGTTTAAAAATTATATAGAGCAATTATAATATATGGCTATCGTAATATTTTGATTGTAAACAACGCATTCAAAATATGTTTTTCTCTCTGATGTTTACTCCCGATGGCTTGGCAATGTATTATTGTTTAATTTTATTGATGCTTCACCATACTTTATTATTTATTTTGAATGAGAGTTCATCATATGCATCAAGTAATTTATTCAATTCTGGGATGCTTTCCAACTGATTTATACTTGTGAAGTTAGTGAACATAAAAATATAATAAATTATTTTAAAAAAGAAATGTTTTTTCTAATTTGAAAATTGTTGTGTGTTTATTTTTTGATTGAGGGGGTTTTTGCCAAAAAGAGTAATTATAAATGAAGAAAAATTCTAAGATTTTGAATAGCTGCTTTCCCTTAAAAATTAAAAGCAAAAACCAAATAACTTCTTTTTCCTATTCTTATGCCAATGCTAATGGTTATGGTATGGGATTCTAATGATTTTATACATATTAGTCCACTTTTTTTCTTGTATAAAAGAGTATATCATGAAACATATTTGATGTTTAAGACTTTTTTTTTCCCTTTTTTTCTGTGGTTAACCTTTAATAAACTGATTGATTAATTTTAAATTTGAAAAACAGATAAAATATTTCTTTTTTTCTAAGGTCTAAAGAAAATTGCATCGTACTATGTTAATTGTGAGAAAACGAATTCGAAACTACGGTGTTTTCAAAATTAAATTAAATTATGGCAGAATTTTGCAAAAGTTAAATATATGTAATACTTTCTGGAAACGAAGTGAAACTTCAATAAATCAGAAACAAGTTAAAAAGGAAATTTACCAGTTATTAATAAATATCTAATTATTAATTAGCCATTTTTATCACTATGATGATGTTGTTAGAATATAGAGATATTACTAGTATGTTAAATTGAAAAAACACATTATTTCCCTTTAAAATGTATTCAGCTATGTAAGCATAATTTTAAATTTTATAATAATAAAAGAAATATTTAAATTTTGAATTATATTAGAGAAATATTTTCTTCATAATTTAATGCAAAATACATTTCTAAACTAAAATTTTCACTACCGTAGTTTACATTTATAGTTATTTTACTGCATATACTTTTAGATATTCATGTAAACCTAATTACTACCTTTGCTTTTGAGTAAATATTGATTGAAATATGTTTTTATTTGAAGCATGATTGTGATTTTTTTCTCTACTACCATTTAAAAAAATTATTTTATTTTTATAATAACTGGTTTAAATACTTCAGTTGTATAAATTTAGTATTATTTTAATTTCCTTGAAACTATGAAAATAAAAACATTTTTAAAACTATACAGACTAATTATATTCTATTTAATTGATAAAATTATATTTTAATATTTTAGTAACCTCATCTAGATTCTTTTATTCAAGAAAAGGATTTATGCACATTCAATTAAAAACACAAATATAATTATGCTAAAAATTTTAAATTCCATTTCTAAAAAAAATTAATAAATTTTTAAGATCTCCATTGAATTATTTTATTTAAGATTAACACGAATAAAAATAATTTTCTAATTCTAAAAGGCACTCTGAATTAAAATTAAATCATTTATTTAAACAGAATAATACAATATATTATTTATGTAAATCACATTCAATACGATTTTACTTAGAATACGTATTTAAACAAAAACTACTTTAATTTAAAAAAAAAAAAAATACTGCAAATTTTAACTATAGCAATTTTATCTAAGTGTTATATTACCACTATTAGAATTCATACATAGATTCATTAGTATAAAAAATAATATATTAGCTATTAAAATTTAATTACTAAAACTTTCTGCGTTAACATTACACAAAATTGGTCTCAAAACATTTATTTGTTCTATTTATATAAAGGCTTTTTACTAAAAACTGATAAATATTTAATAATTTGGTACACAAAAATTTCCTATTATCTGATCACTGTTACAAAAAAACATTCCACGCCCAGTTTGCAATACAATCTAATCTTCCAGCTATATAAATAGACACAGAAACAGGAAAATAGTGGAAAGAATGCGAGTAATTGAACAATAGTCGGAGATGAAGCGTCATTCAGAGGTCATTACGGTGACCATTAAGTGACCATTCTAATGAACAACCAATGGCTTCTTTCATCACGCAGACAGGTTTTCCATTTATCATGTACCTTTTATCACTCGAAGCAGGTATAAAAATGTTATACAACGCGCAGTACGTGATAGTTTCACAGTCTGATGATCGTTGTAAATAAAGCATTGTCTGTTTGGTTGGATAGTTAACACTTTATATAAGCAACAATGCGCAATGAAGGCATTAAGTGCGATGTAAGCATCAATGCCCTTATTTTGTGAGATGCATGGAATTGTTGCAGAAAATTTTCATTTTCTGTCCGTATTCCTTATACAGAAAATACCTCAAATTCTTACAATAATTAACATTATAAATTTGATGCAAAAATTTTATTACATTCTACATTACTAAGTTTTTTGTTTAAAAACAGTGTTTTTTATACGTTTTCTTCTTATATTCTTATATGATTTGATTTGGTTTGTCACTTTACGGTCATTTTTTGCACATTTGGACTGATTAGACCGGGACTTACAGTTTAATGTGCATTCCGAACCACTAACAAACACCCATGCCTCCGCCGGAATTCGAACCTGAAACTTGTGGTACCAACGGTCAGAGGACTAGCCAATTGGCCATCAGGCGCTATAATCTTATATGAAACTGTATACAGTTGTTCAGTTACGAGGCTAGCATAACACGAGAATTTTTTTATTGAATTGTGGAAATTGTGTTTAATTTTGATGTCCATAAGGTAGATTAAAATTATACTTATTAAAAATAATATTTCTTCTAATATATATATAACATAATATATAATTATATTATTTTTACTTGCAAAATTTAATTTATATATTTAAACGTATTCCTTACTTTCGTAATTTTTCCAACTTTTTTTCGAGTTTCTATTTTTATTTATATATACATTAAATAATTATGTTATCATTTATATACACATAAAATTCAACAATATACTAGCTATTCTTGATAAATGAAAATAAGGATGCTTTAAGAAAGTATGTTTCATTATATTCTTTGATTTTCTTGATGCATTCTAAATGTCTTTAGAGAAAATGATGAAAAACATTATTTTATAATGTGTATCCGTTTAATTCTCCTTTATTTATATTTTTATATTCCGTTATTCATACCAGTAAACTTAATTCATTATTGACTCCTGAAAAAAAGCTTTGTTATGTGAATACATGTGAAATTAAAGGAAAGAAAACAATGAAAAGAAATATGAGGCATAATTATTTAATATAAATATATATACTATATTTATTTTATTATAAAGAGAAAAACATTTCAATTCATTAAATAGATTATATAATAAGGAATTTTGAAAAGTATTTGAAAATAATTTTTGTAGAAATGTTGTAAAAAATATGTTTGTCATTCATTCGTTCAAAATCTTAGAAATAAACTACTGAAAGAATTTTTGCTATGGTATATTTGCAAATAGATTGTTTACACTATAGTACCTGATATTTTTGATTGTCAGAAATATTATGCATTTGCTAATTTTAAACACGAAAATTATGCAAAACTTAAATTTGCGCTTGATAATTTTTCACGCTGCCTTTTAAAATGTACCACAGTTTGTTCAGAACTATGGAAAAGAACGATATCAAAAGTAAATTGGAAGTACTTTGCACAGTGAACATAAATTACTATATAATATTGAATTCATCACTTATTTAAATTACAAACACATCATGAAACATTATTTCTGAAAATTTTTCTAATATCTTATTTTATAACTCCTCAGCAAATACAATATTGAAATTTTTATATTAAGATTATCATTTTTGTATTAGAAAAAGCTTAGAACGATGGCACTTCTATTTTATATTATTTTTAGATAATAAAAAAAGGACTTCACTCTATTTGGGAAACGTAATAAAATGCTGTGGTATTACTAATTTTTTCATTATGTACATTGAAAAAAAGCTTTTAAAATCATACATGATAAATGCAAAAAATTATTTTCCTCAGTATAAAGCTTTATGCAATTAAATTTTTATTAAAATAAATATTTAAAATTTTAAACTTATATATTTCAAATTAAAATGTAATAAAATAGTTTTTAATTGTTTTATCTGAAAAGAATCAATTTATTTTAGAAGTTGCGAATTATATTTAATGCACCATGTACAATTAAAACATTTGCAACCCTACATCTTTTGATCTTTTAAACAAGATTTTGCATCTATCATTTAATTAATTTTCCTGATAATTTCATTATTTAAACAGTAGATTTAAAAGAAAAACATCAGGGGATTCGCAATCATTACACAGCGTAACTTGAATCGCAATATAAAGAATTATTTTCTTTTAATTAAAATAATGAAGCATGCATATAGATGTATGGTTACAAAAAGGGCTTCAAAATAAGTTGTGAAACTTTTAATCAAAGAGAATTCTTAACAATAAATACAAACTATTTGCAAAAATGCATTTTCATTTGAATAACTATAATCAAAAGATTTGTCTAGAATATAATCCAATACATTTTTTATATTTAAAATAATTAATTGCTGCACAACAAATTAAGTAGCATTTATTACACAAACATTTTCGACATTTGTCTAATTCGTTAAAACATTTATCTGAGAATTTTTAAGCAAAGCTACTAACTTCTTTTTTAGTTATCTTATTACAAACACAAATTTATCTACAAATAAAATTTTTTTATCTATGTTTAGTAAACTATTAACAGCAAAAGGAATTGAATAGACAAATATTTTTTAGATGTCAGCAAATGTATATCTTTTGAATATAAAGAAAATATACAACTTTAAAACAAAAGATAAATACAAACTTTGGAAAAATATTTATAAATGAAATTTTAATATAAAGTTTAGTAAACTATTATCAGTAATGGACAAATATTTTTAGATGTCTAAAATATATCTTTTGAATATAAAGAAAATATAAATTTAAAACATTTATATGAAATGTAAATTTTAAACTTTGGAAAAATATTCATAAAAGCTAAATCAAATTTTATTTTGATAAAACATGATAATCATGAGTGAGCAAATAATACCATTATTTATAGACAGAGATATAAAAGAAGTTTTCTGGCTGCTAAAACTTTATACTAATTACTATACGATTCCTAATAGCGGTCAATACACAAGAGTTAATATGCTTTAGCTTCAGATTTAGAGTAATAAATGGAATTACAAATGTGATCAAGATTATTTGTCATAATTCAGGAAGCTTGTTATGCTAACTTTAGTGGTATAATTAACCATTTATCATATTACACAACTAAATATCCTTGCCAAGAATCCAAAATACACTCTAACATATCAGCATTGGTAATCCGACTGATATTTGACAGGCATTTCAAACCGAAATGAATCCAATATTATGTACTTAGAAAAACGAAAGGTTAAGCCTTGGACGTTTAGGCACTTGGCACGTTTTAGTTTTGGCGAAGGTAACCTGCAATTTGGAGCACTGAGTAGAATAATATACTGGGAATATTCATCGGTAATAGGTATCCATTCTTTTTCTCTTTCAATGCAAAATTAATGCTGAAAATATGCGATACTCCAGTCCTGTGCCAAATTCAATGCAGTTTTAGCATCTTCAATACATCAATAAATAGTGAAGTTTCATCATTGCGTTCTTCAATTTTGTATGGACTTTGGAAACGCATTTCAACTGTTTGTTTCGTTTGATATTAAAATATTTCAACTGAAAGGAAATGCATTAGAAAATTATTAAGTATTAAATCCATGAATTATAAGGCTTCTTAGTATTTCAGCATATATAAATATTCTGAGCAATCACACGGCTTTATAAATACTGTATCATTTGAACGTAAAGGACTCAGAATTCTCCAAGGATTCCATTGGAAAAGTAGTTCAAAAGTACAAACTTTAAATTTGTGCATAATATAAACAGTTTAAAGGTCTAGAACGTATGTTAATTACTTGTTTTTTTTATGTTTAATGTTTTTGTTATAATTTCTGTTTCTCTAAATTGTTGTTAATTTAAAACGATTAGTATAAAATATTGTGTAATTTTTTCATCTATTCTAAAAATGCGTTTTTAAAAAATAATTAGAGAAAAATTGATTTCAATATTTTTTGACATTTTTTTTTGAAATTATAATGATGTGTTTTTAGAAATGACTTACATAGCTTAGTGACTGATTAGTGAAAATTACTAATGACTTAAAGTTTTTATAAATAACATTTAATGACAGCACCTTAATCTTTTTTTAATAAATAAATGCATAGAAATTAATGAGGAGAAAATTTTTTATTTAGAACAGAACGTTGTTTTTAGTTATAATTGCAGATAATTACTGATTATAAGAAGTTATTTATGAGTATTAAATGTGGCAAAAGGAAAAACATAACTATTTAAGTAGAAATGGTTACATTGTTTAACATTTAAATTTTATTTGATTATACTTAAAATATAAATTAAAAAAAAAAAGATTTCTTTACTAATTAAAAAAAAAAAAAAGGATTATAGAACATTCTTATATTAATGTTTTACCTCTCCTTTATGCAGAGGGCTAATAAATATATGATGAAAGAAACATGTCTGCTTTGTAACCTAATATTTCATGTTTTATTATGAACAACAGTATTTTAATGCATCAAATTAGTTGCCTAATTCTGTTATCAGAATCATACTAAGGTATGTCTTACAGACAGTAAATACAACATGAATTCCAATATCCTAAATTTTGGGATTCCTTGGATTCTTGTTATAAAATTATTTAATAATTTAATTGAATTCCTGATGCATATTCAAGTTTTATTTTCTATTTTCTATAGATTTTTTTATTTTATTAATTTGTTTCTTATTTGTTCAATTATATGTTTGCATTTTTTTTTTTTATTTAAGAAATTTGTTTTTTTAAATACAATTTTAGCAGAACTATTAATAAATTGGAAAGTTTTATCTTAATTTATTAACGTTTTCTCTTAATAATTGATCAGTTATTACCTTTTTATAGACATTGTTTAGTAAATGATTAAATGCTTATTAGTGATAGATTATAAAAAGAGAAAGCATTTTTAGGAAAATCAATTATATTTTACATTATCAATATTACACAAATTGTTTTAACGTATATGATTAGAAATGTATATATATTTAGAATAAGTATATTTAAATAACTTTTTACCAATTCTTTAAAAGACAAAATATGTTTCAGATATTCTGGTTGGTTCTAGTTGAAATTCCGATCATTTGACGAACTTTTGATGATTAGTCGACTACCTGCATTAATAATAGTTCTATACATATTCCATATTATATAGATAAACCATATTCTATGGACTAGAAGCATTAAAATATAGCTAAGAAATTACATATGAGCACTGAAATTAATCTATAAAGTGCAACTATAGCATATAGGTAAAACATGTACCAAACCACCTAAAACTTAATCATTCATCTAAATAAATAGATAAAAAACTCATCATAACATTGGACGGTGAGTATAAGAAAAGTTTCCATGTTTCCAAGAAGCATCGCATGCAGGCAAACATATCATATCGTTGGTAATTTATGGGGGACTGGTAATCATATCCTCAATGGCCATTCATCTTCATTGATGACGTGCCCTTACCCCTTTTACCCAATGAATAATATAGTTGTGTGTGCCGGTGGGAGGAAAACCGCAAACTAATTGTGGTTCAAATGCAGTTTGTATTTCGACGCGTCATATATTTTATCCGGATACGGAAAGTTGAGGCATCTCAGTTGAGGTAAATGCTGTTATTAGTCGAGGATAAACTGGCGATGCCCCATGTCTGTATCCATCATGCATTTAAAAGCGATTGTTTAGATTTACAGTTAATTTCAAGAATTTTAGGGTATCCATTTCTTGTTTATGAAGTGAAGAGTTTATGGTAAATTATTGTCGAAATCTATTAGTTAAGATTTTTTTTTTTACTGTAACAAATATTTTTTTAGTATAAAATTATTATATTACAGTTAATTTCAAAATTTTAGGTATCCATTTCTTGTTTATGAAGTGAAGAGTTTATGGTAAATTATTGTCGAAATCTATTAGTTAAGATTTTTTTTTTTTTTTTTTTACTGTAACAAATATTTTTTTAGTATAAAAATTGGTTTGAGTAAATCCAGCATAAAATTATATAAGTGTTGGAGCAAAATAATTTTTGTAGTATTTCATTAATATAATAGTGCATTGCCATTATTTTGAAATTTATTAAAATAGTGGTAGTAGATTCAAAATTTTCTTTGCTTTAGATTACAAAGAAGTCGATTCTTACCAAAACACTTGTAGGAATTCAGATGAAATAATTTAATCTTCTGATTACGAATGCCAATGTGTACGAATTAATAAGAATTGATGAACGTTAATGTCAATAATTAAACTTATCGAATTGAAATACATTTCTTTGATATAACTCTTTTAAATCTTTAAAAATCTTCAGTTATACTTCAGAAATTATAAATATAATTTGAAGTAAATTTTAAAAACAAGTCTTACAATTAAACCCATATCATTTCTACAAATAATTCATTCATAATCCTACAGTAAAACAAGAACTTTTTCAAATACCATATCATTTTCTGTTTAATCTGTTTAATAATGCCTTTTAAATATATCTTAATGTTTTTCAATCAATGATCAAGAAAAGTGATTGTTATATTAGAAAGGTAGTGAATAAGAATAGTGATTATCATATTAGAATGAAATAATCAAATATAGTTATTATCATTTTAAATGGTAATGATCATGAATTTAGCTCTTTAGTGAATTTTTATGGTTCACATTCAAGAAGTTTGGAACTTAACTAATATCGCCACATAGTTTGCTATTAGCGTCACTACTCATAGCTGCTTTGTGTGTTCCTTTTTTGAAATTATTAATAAATTAAAACAAGTCAAAACACAAGTATTGATTTTAATAAATATGTCTTTTAATAAACCTATATTAACTTAGGTTAGATGAAGACAAATTTATAGCAATAAAAGTGAATTTAACAAACTACAATATCAATTTCTCTTTTGGACCTTTTCATCTACAATTTTTTAATATTATTACTAGTTGTATTCCAATACAATTTTAATTTACTTTTTAATCAATCATAAAATAAGTTTCCTAATAAAAACTTTAACGAATTATTTTACTTAAAAATCTAACAATTTTATTAAGATATTTCTAGGCCTAAGTTATTTCTGTACTTAACGAAGCCTATATTGCAAAACAAAAAACATTTAAATAGTTATTTAAACGCCACTGTAGAATACAACGTACATAATAAATAAACCATAACGATGAGTGTATAAAAATAACTACAGTTGTTTACTAAATAAAAATAATTACATGGGACCCCAGGGATCACGAATTTATCATCACTGCAGAACCTTTAGTTCATATCCACAAATTTCGATACCTTACACCGGGTATAAATGTCACTAATATCACGAGTTTCACCATAAATTGGTATCGCTACTTTTCGCTGGACTTAGTCGTCGTAAAATGAATCATAAAATCCGACTTCGTTTCTACATACCCAATAAATGAGAACGTAAAGAAGAAAAAGGTATGAGAAAAAAAAAGAGCGCTAAATTTTACGTTTGGCCCGTACTTCGATTAGAACGCGTTTCGTTTGACTATATATATATACGTGTATACTTTGGTCTCTATGGTAAATAAAGGACGACAAAATGCATGAGAATAAAATATAACTTTGTGAGTCAAGAAATCGATTATGTACGTCATGTTAAAGTGAATATCTCTGAAATTGCAGTTTGAATAAATAATAAAATTATTATGCACTTTCTTTCATATTTTATTCCGGGCTCATGGAAACTTTGAAGTTTTGATGTATTGAATACACACTCCTGAAAATCAAAATATTTTTCTGGTCATTTCTCTCTCAGATGTACATCTTTTGGGAATTTTTAGCGATAACGGAAATTTTCATATGCAAAATGCGCAACTACGAAAGTTATATGTAGCATTTTTTGCTGTCTGATATATTGGTGCATTTTATTTAATTTGGCAACAATAATGATAAGTACCATTTTAAAGTAATCTAAAAATAAATTAAATTATACTATATGTAATGATTACGAAACATTCTTGTATTAATATTAGTTACTTCATATTATATTTTTACACTTTATATATAGACGTGATCAATCAAAATCAACTGATTAAGATAAAAATATTTTACTGAAAAAATTTCTTTGAAAATTTTCCGAGGTAATAGGTATTTTGTAAGTATCAATAGTGAAGGTTATTATAAATATAGTAGCACTGTAATTTTTGAGATTTTATTAAATAAAAATAGCTGTAAGTTATTTTGATGGAGAAATGACATTAATTTATTATCGTGAGTATTTATTTATTATTAATTTCTCTTTTTATGACATTAACATTAATACAAAAAATGCTGACACATCCTTATTAAATACTAATAATTATTTTCATTTTATTATAAACTGGATGTTAATACATATATATTTGCTATTTGTTAGCTGTTTAAACACATAATGTAATTGAAACCACCATTTAGAAATCATGCATCTTTTAATATTATAAATTTAGCGATATTATAATGGAGACTCTAATAGGAAAAATTAATTTATATCGATAACTTTAACTTGCAAAAGATCGACAATACAGGTAAGCAATAATATATATTATACTTAAATTATTAAAGTTTTGTTAATCATAATTTTATATACTTAAATTAATTTTTTTAATATGAAACTATTTTATTTTTTAAAGATTAAGATAAAAGTTAATTTTTAGTATAGTTTATAGTAAAATGTCAGTTTCTTATTAAATCAGAATCTGCTATTAAAATTGTTGTATTAATAGAAATATTCTTGTAAAAAATCCAATAAATATATAAGTTAAATTAATTCTATCATTTTATTATATACTTTAAATATTTATATACATTTTAACTAAAAATGAGAAGTGTCCCATTGTCAGATTGTTGCTATTTCGTCAAAAAATTAATTATCTTAGCAAAAACTATGGGAGAAATTTAAAGAAGAGTGTTGAGAAAGCATTAGTAATTAGTATAAATGCTCTGGCGCTCGGTGTCACAGATTTCGAGTTAGTGTTCTGGACAGCCATATATGTTTGTAGTGGTTCGTAATTCACTTCAAACTATAGGTCTTGGTCTAATATGACTGTAGAGCGTGTTGCTTAGGGCTGAAAACCCTAGTCCGTAAAAAACAAAAAAATCTCCTGTCTCGAAATCTGCCAGTAGGAAGGCAGCCTTGTTCCATCATAGTACAGTTGCGCCAACGAAGAAGAATTAGTTATAAAGAATTTTTGAAATAAAAAATGTTGCCAAAATAGCAATAAATTAATGATCTTTGTTCAACCACTGCAGCTTGGAATAGACTTACTTAAAATTTTTATATTTTTATCAGCCATAAACTGGAGAACAAGGAGACTGTCTTTAGAAGAAAGTTATCTTTTTTTTTTTTTTTACGAAGAGTCAAGTAGAAAGAAATAAAGTAATATAATAAAGTTTTAATATATATTACTTCATAAAATAAAAGTACTTTGGCCGTGAAATCATGAAAAGTATATTTTTGATCATGGAGCAGACTTCTATTGCACATAAAACAGCAGAAGAATACCAAAAAAAAATCATTGCTTTTAAGTGAAAAGTATGAAACCATCTTTCTTCCAGACACACTGGGATTTATTCGTTACGGATAAAGCCTCACACTAGTACAGACCTAGTAGACACCTCAAGCAGCAAGACAAATAAATCTCAATTTAGATGCAACGTTTTTTTAAAACTATTATAGCTTGGTTTTGTAAACACTAAAACTTAGTAAAACTTAAGGTAAAGGTTGATTTTTAGTAACTAGTTCTAATATGACTATAGGATTATATATTAACTAGTTCTAATATGAATATAGGATTATATATTAACTAGTTCTAATATGACTGCAGAGCTTTGCGCGAAGGGTTGACAACCCTTGACAATCCTGCCCCTAAATCTGCCAGTAGGTCGACGGCCTTGATGCACCATAGGGCTGTTTCACCAATTTAGAAGAATTAGTACAAATAATTTTCTGAAATATAAAGTAGCAATAAAAAATTGTCTAAATAGCAATAAATTAGTTATCTTTGTTCACCCACTACAGTTTATTCCAAACTGCAGTAGTTGAACAAATATCACTAACTACTTAATCACTAACGTATCACGAGTTACTTAAATTGTTAACCATAAACTGAATTTTTAATTTTATGAAGTGTTAAGCAGAAAGAAATTACGTAATGTAATAAAAGAACTTTGGCCGTTAAATCATGAAAAGTATATATTTGGACATATAGTAGACTTCTATTACACACAAACAGCAGAAGAATACCAAAAAAAAAAAATCATTGCTTTAAGTGAAAAGTATGAGTCCATCTTTCTTCCAGACACAGTGGGATTTATTCGTTACGGATAAAAGCCTTACACTAGCACAGACACCTCAAGCAGTAGGACAGATAAATCTCAATTTAGATGCAACGTTCGTTTGTAAGGTTGATAAACCCGGAACCCTCACTTAAAGATGTAAAAGAAACGCGAATTTATCAAAGGCGGGGAGTAAACAGTGAACCAAAGTGAGAAAAAAATGAAATTGAACCGAAAAGCCATACTTCCATGATTACTTCGCCGAGATTGTTGGTGGGTTTACGACGCCTCTGAGAAATTCTCGCTGTTATTTTGCGGAATATAAAAAAATCGACTCTGTTCTTGCTTTTGTGATGTAGAATTGTAAAGCTGAAATGTTTCCCCATTTGAAACCATGGTCGTTCTAGGAATGGTACGATCTTTTAGAATCGAAGTGTTGTCACGTTCGAGGAAATCCTTTTATGGTGCCATTTCAATCAAAATTGTATGTTTTCAATTCGAGTAAACTTCGACTTTTTTTTGTTAAATCTTTTACTGCTATTGAATCGGTCTAAGATTTAAGTGCATAAAGGTAACTAACAAAATACTTCAATGTATAGTAACTAACAATGTACTATAAACTTCATCTTAACTATAAATTACCCCAAAAAAGGATCCTTAAAAGCCAAAAATGCCATAAACAGAATAAGTTTTTCTTTGATTTCTTTTAGAAATATATAAAAGAAATTGTTAGAAAAATTAAATAATCATGTCTGCTACCCTTAAATATTTTTCTGTAATATTTAATTCTGCAGGTAAATATAGTAAAGATAATTTAATTATTCCACTAGCAGTTTCAAGTTAAAAATTTGAGTAGGACATTAACAACTGAGCATTCTATTTTTAACAAACAGTCTGGTTTATTATATTTTATTGTTGCAAAAAATTTCTTAAGCGTTTACAAAAAAACAGCATCAAATTTTTTGCAGTGTTTCCAAGTCCGCCAAAACAGTAAAGCTCAAAAATAATTTGGATTTGTGTAGTAAATTAAAGTATTTTTCAATTTAAAATACATTTATTGTGTCAAATTTTGTAATAATAATTTTTTATGTTTTAAATATCCACGCTAGAAAATCTTTTTGATGAAAATAATCCACTTTGAGATTTCCGGTTTGTACTAAGTTTTTTATTGCCAATGAATTAAATTTCAAATATAAAGTCAATAATTATTTTAACAGCAGTGCAAGAATTACATTAAACATAAATGGATATAAAGAAATCTTTTAGATACTACCAAGTAATTTTTTTTATAAAATTCAATACTATATTTTTGCATAAAACAAATTTTTATCTAAGGGATAAAAAATCTAGAAATTCAAAATTGTTAAATAAAATGCTAAACAATATGTTGGATACTAAAAAATTAAGACTCATAATAGAAATGTTTAATTTTAAATTATTTAACTATGCAAAAAAAGGAAAAATAATTAGATGCTTACAAAACGTAGGCAAACTACAACAAACAATCATATTCAATTACAGTAAACACAAAAAATTAACTAAAATCCCAAAAAATTTTAATCAAGTAATCACTTTTCTTCAACAACTTATTCTTGAAAAGATAACAACACAACACAGAAAAGTACTATAATATTATCTATCCATCTGTTTATCTATCTAACTATCTCTCTCTCTATATATATATACACACATAAAGAAAATATTGCTTTTTCTGATTTCCTCAATAAACATTACAAGTTTACCATTTTCAGCTAATTAAAATCTTTCGAATGAACGAGAAAAAAAAAAGCTGAAAAATATTCTTTTCTTATTTTCTTACCAACTCTTTTAGAGCAATTTATTTTTTAAAATGATACATGCATTACTCAAGTTTCAAAACTCTCCCCCAGAAAACACAAAATATTCTATTTCATTTCGGCATGCAATCTTCAGACGACAATATCCGTCCATTTTACCGACACGCCTATTTAGAAGAGCTGATCTAAAATCTTATACCTTTCCACGAAAAAAAAAAAAAAAAGAAAAACTCGTCTATTTCCATAGTTTAAGGACGAAAAGGAAAAATACAAAACTAAATAGCAGGGGTTTGGGAAAGAGGTTCAATTATTTACCGCCCGCATGGTTCAAATTACTGCAAGGAAAACTGGCTACCATATATTATGCAAGCCGGGAGGGATGAACATGTAGGGGGAAGAGAGGTTGGAGACGATGGTGATAGGCATAAAATGACAATCTACATTTTCGATATTTTTTTCTTTTAATCTTTTTCCCAGAGGTACCCTTACCTTGTTATTATACTATAAGCCCAAAAATAAGTAGATCCCTCCTTCGATCAGTGGAGGCATTGGGACTTCAAAGAGTGAATTGAGGATCAGGTACCCCAAGTTACAATTTTTCTGCATGAATGGAAGAGGTTTGAGTTTCTGGGGAGTTTATTGATTTTTCCTTTTTCTTGGTTTTAAAAGGGAAGATTATATGAAAAAGGATGCCTTACCTTCTTTTTTTTTTTTTTTACTGTGTGTGTATGTGTGTGTATAGGTCTGATGGGATTTAATCAAGTGAAATTGGAAACGGTTTGCTTGTTAAAAGGAATTTTGAAAATTACTGCTGAGTTTTCAATCAGGAAGCGGTTGGTTTTTAAAAGAATGGAGGTTGGTTTTTTTTTTGTTCATGGCTATGAATGAGTTAAATCTTCATCTTTTTTTTATCGGTGTAGACTTGCAAAATGATGATAAAGAACTTTGAAATATGAGGTTTTAAATTTTTAATTATGTTTGCTCGTGGTTTTTAATTTATGAAAAATTAATTAGCTGGCTTTTTATATGTATTTATAAAAAAATATCGAAGTAAGTTCTTAAAGCTTATTTTAAGAACAGAGTGAATCATTCTGTTATAAAATTTTATTTTTTACTTGTTAATTATTACGATAATGATGTCATGTTCATTGCAATTATAATCCAGGTGGAACAACGAGCTGATATTTCAGTCATAGCAATTTTCATATCATCTCATTAGATGCATTTTATAGGGATTTTTTTTTCCACGAGGTCTTTTTATAGCAAAAATGGCAGAAAAGTTTAAGTTTCAGTCAAGCAAAATTTTCTTATCGTGTTAATTGTTGCAATTTCTGTTTTGATTTGCCTACAAAAGACATATCCTTATAATATTTTAATATAATTTGAAAAACTGAAAGCTATTACTTTATATTGATGAAATCTCAGTATAAAGTTGAATGCTTTTATAAATGCCTTATTTATATTGAGTTTGAACATAAATGTCATAAATGTCTAAATATTTTCCCTTTTACATTTAGCACATAAAAATCCTTTTTTATTTATTGTTTCATTTATCGAAATGTTTTTGTAAGATATCTAATTTAGAAAATGGATGTATAGATATAAAAATGAATAAAATAAATGTGCCAAAATATAATGAAAATGAAACGTCGGAATTAATAGCAATGGCATCTGTGATAACTAATATAAATAAAGATTTGTTTCTGCCATATAATAATTTTATTGAGGGGCATACAATATCAGTATTCGCAATTTTGCCAATATGTAATAATATAATCTAAAATATCTTGTAGATTATATTATTACATATTAAAAAATAAATAAATAATATCTTGTCTCTCTTGTGTCTAAAATATCTTGTAGATTATAGTATATTTTATTGTTATTTAATTTGTCTAAAAAGAGCAACATATATTATTATGGCATCAATTTTTTAAATTATTTAATGTAAATTAATCACTTTGATTTTATTTTATACATTTCGTGGCCTTCATTTTAGTATGAAAAGGCTTCGTAGAAGGAAAAAAAATAGAACAATTGATAATATATTTTGAGCAATAAATATTATCACTGTATCTAGATAAAAGATAAATTTATTTAAAAAAATTTTGTCTAGTCACTAATCACATTCATCTTTAGAAATATCCACAACGTTCTTTTTATATAAATACTAATATGTATTTCTCATAAAGAATAATCTTACTGTCTACTAACATTCTTAATTATACAGAATAAATAGAGAACATGATATTATCAGAAATCACAAAGGTAATGAAATCTTAATAATCGCATACATATTGGTATTTGCATGCGATAATTAGATAACTTTGATACAATTATCCAATATTATCAACTGTGACTAATTCATTTTGAGATAAATTCATTGGTATAAGTAAACTCAATTTTCATTTTTTACAAAAGACAACTTAGGTGTCCGCTAATTATCCTATTGTATTAACAATAATTAAAGAATATTATGTGATCATATAAGATTAACATAAAATTATTGTAATATATCGTATACGTTTGAATAGAAAAAAAACTCCTGATTCTCTGCTTTTCATTTATTTTCATATATTCTTTTAACTAATAGTCATAATTATGCATACAATTTGTTTTATGTTTGTGAAAAAATTAAGTAGATTTCCAAAATTTTGGGTAGTAATTGTTTATAATTATCAGTTCTTATATCATCATCATCAGTGGTGCAACAACCCTGCTGGCAGATTTCGAGACAGGAGAAGGTTTCTTTTACTGGGTAGGATTGTCAGCCCTACACCCTACAGTCATATTCGAGGCCGAGACCTACGATTTAAAGTGGATTACAAACCCCTACAAATATCCATTGCACTGCCGGGACTCGTACCTAAAACATGTGGCACTGAGCGTCAGAGCGCCAGCCACTCGGTCATCAGGCCCCTTTTATATCATTATTACCAGAAAATTAGATGACTATTGTTATTATCTTAAGAAATACTCTTCTATATAAACTAAGTTGTTATTTCTTAAAAAAAAGGTTAATGCATCCTTATGTACACACTAATAAAGAATACTATACTATCATACAGATATATAACGAATCCTTAATATCACTTGCAGATATGAACAGAAGAAAACTCTCTTCCATATCTAGTGCCTCCATCCCTTATTACTCTACAATCACTCCTTTACGCGCCAGTGGCGTAATACATATGGAGCCCCGTATCATAATGAGAGTAACTAACCATGCCAATCCCAAGAAACTCTAGGTGCACAGCAGGACCGAGATACAAAAGTAAATTCGACGTTGGGGGAATCTAGGGAGGATGTCTGGGCATCCGTCCAAATGCGGCCACTGCTGACCATTCGCTACGAGAGGGGTGCCCTATTACGCGACAAACTGCCCCGATCCATCTTGTTCATTTACAGTTCGCTGGACGTCGTAAAGGAGGGCTCAGGTAGCGCCCGGCCCTTTTTGCGGAGAGGGATTAGAAACAATGGAATAGCGGTGTCCCATGCTAAAAAGGCGTATCATGCTTAATTAGCCTTAAAGGGAACGGTTATTATGGATTATGTAATTAGAGTAAATAGTAACCTTGCCTCGAGATGAAATTTTTGGTTTGAAAGATTTGATTGCAGCTAATCAGGGTCTTTTGAAAAATAGTAAGATTAAAAATATATAACTTGTACGAAGATTTTACATAAAGATCCATCTAAAATATCAGTTTTTTATCACCGAAAATAAAATTGTTAAAATATGTTCAGCTTACTGTGGTATCTTTAAAAAATAATCTCGAGCCACTAACATATTTGAATTATAAATAATTGTTATACATCAACATTAGTTAATAAACTTATGAAATTTTAAATAAATCATCGTAAGAATAGTACATTTTAATATTTATGTGCACCTTAACAATTTTGTCATTTTAGTTAAAATTTTGGCTTGAAAACTTTTATTAATTTATAAAAAATTATGACACTAGTTAGTGTTTCTATAGACAATAGATCTTTAAATATACAGACATTTTAAAAATCAAAACAGATTACAAAAGTATGTTTTTGATTAATTACATATTATCAAATTACATTTTCATATTAAAAATGGCATTATTTTTTCTAAATAAAAGATATGTATTCATTTTTATTCATCAATAAGATAGCAACAAAAAAAAGGTATGTTTTTATTTTTTTGAAATTACATTCTATATCATATAATTTTACATTAACCATCTACCCATAAAATCTACCCATGGTACAATTATTCGCTCTATACGATAAAATCGATTCATTAATCTGAAACTCAAGATCACTAGTATATTTTTTCCAGTGTTACATTTATTTTTAAATAAATTAGCAGTTTTATAATAAATAAATATAATAAACGTTATTCATTAAACTGCAAACAACAATACAAAAATTTGCCATACCAACTCGAATCTACGCTATCATTCCTACTATACGAGTAAATAATCAAAATCGTACCTCTTCTAGAAGCCAATCAAATTGCAAAACTCACGGTGGTGGAAATCATTTCAAAATCCTTCCACCAATTGTTATTTCAGTTTGAAAAAAACCTTCCCACCGGCCAAGCCGGTGGTCCCTGAATAGTCATTAGCCAGTAGTCATAGTCATCACCGGCATTGGTCAAAAATTATGATAATAACAAAAAAGGTATGCTTTTATTTTTTAAAATTACATTCTATATCATATAATTTTACAAAAATCTATCCAGGGATTTATCTATCCATCTATCAATCAAAATCTTCCTTGTGCAATAAATCGCTCTATACAATAAAATCTATTCATTAATTCAAAACTCCAAGTTCACCACTTTCAATATCTATTTTCCCAGTGTTACATTAATTTTTAAAATAAATTGGTAATTTTTATGACAAATAAATATAATAACGTTATGTATTAAATTGCAAACAACAATGCAAATTCTACGCTATCATTCCCCCATAAATAAGCAAAATTCCTACCTCTTCCAGAAGCAAATCCAAATTGCAAAACTCACAGTGCTGAAATCTTTTCCAAAATCCATCCACCCATTGTTATTTCTGTTTGAAAAACCCTTCCCACCGGGCAAAAAGAAAATGGAGGTCAATACGTGCCTGAATAACAATTATGAGATGGATTCTGCGTCAGCGATAAAGCTTGCAGAAATGCAGAGGAATTTCTTCCCGATAAAAGGGTGGGAAAAAAGAATGATGATGGACCGGATGAATATGATCATGATGATGATGGCTGGTGGGGTAGGTCGCGGGACCTTATGGCGGTGCTCCCACCAGTGCAAATATCAACTTTCCTTTCCCTTGTATTCAAATCACGTATCGAGCATTTTATTCCGCGCATCGGAGAACATAAGAGGGATCATCGCTTGAATTTGGATTTGTGTTGTTGCGTTGTATTCAGAGACATAAAAAGGATTTGTTGCTTTTTTGTTGGGATTTCTTTCTTGTTTGGATCCAAACAAATTTGCAACAACAACTAGAGAGTATTCAAGAATCGATAGCGTATTTTCATTAATCGAATATATCCTTATCGTTAAGCAAAGTTATAAATAGGGTTTTTAATTTAAACTTTGCATCTTTTGCATTCAAAAAAGTACAATCCGAAGAATAGGATTATTAAATACAAAAATAAATTACGAACTACTTACATTTAAGTACATCATTCCTCACGTATAAACTAAATATAATCCTAAATTAGTGTTATTAAATCCATAAAGTAATTTATGCAATTCTTATTTAAGTAAGTCATCTATCATGTAAACTAAATAAATTCTAGATTAACTTTCATTTCTGATTTTCTTGATTCTTAATTATTTTTAACTTGGTTATTGAACATATATACTTTTATGAAAAAATGCATGTTTTTGACAGCTAAAATTAATAATATAATTCTGTCAATCAAATGTACTCATTCTCCGTAAATTCAATTCTATCTTCCTTAGAATATTTTTAAAGAGATGGACTTTTATGTGCAATTTGACCTCTAATGTACGACATTTTAAATATATGTGAAGGCTAATAAATTAATTACTCATTATTAACAGTTTAGTAATTCATGTAAAATTATTTATAACTATAAATTAATTTAGCTTTGTATCTATATTACGTTCATGGGCATAATAGAACTTGCTGTTTTTGGACAAAATTAGATGGGCATTTATTTGTCAATAAGTTTGTCATTTGTTAAGAAACATCGAGTTATTCAAGAATTGAAAACTTTTTACTATAGAATATTTTTTCTATAATTATTAAATATTCTTATGTCACAATTTAAATATAGTAAGAGGTAGAAAATTTTAATTAATTTTAAATGATTTATTATTACTGAGTTTTCTGAATACAGAACAGAATAAAATAATTAAAGTCTTCTTCTTGATTAGCGCAACAACCCCTTAGGGAGCTAAGGCCATCTGCCTTGTGGAAGATTTCGAGACAGGAGTTGTTTTCTTTTAGC
>BPLR01009640.1:0-33124 GCA_021605095.1 Caerostris extrusa | reverse complement strand
CTAAAACGATTGGGCAAAGTAATCGAACGAAATACTAAAACTAAATAAGACTGATGCAGATGATTTATAGTATTTAGTAATTTTGAAATTATTGCGATGACGGATTGTGGAAACCAAGTTTAAAGGATACTATTAACCATTTTCAAAAGACACAAGAAGTTGCTTCCATTTTTTTGAAAAAAACAAATATTTGGATATTCTTCAAACATAAATTAGACGATTTTAAAAATAATATTTATATAAGTATTTAATAATTCATCAATAGATGATTGATAAGGTAATATGATTTGCCAAACAGGTATCAAACAGGTGCTTGGAGATTTTAAAAAATGACAAGGTGTTATTTAGTTATTTCGAAATTAATTTTCAAAATGGAATTTTGATTAATTTCGAAAACGCATTTGCAATTATTCAATGGTGTATTTGACTACTTCCAGTGATTCTTTCAAATATTTGATATCGTTTATAATATTTGCCAATTATTAGAAACGACATTTCGCAAGTGACTGTTTTGAATGTTAATTGGAGATTCTTTGAAAATTAGAAAGTATTTGTAGATTGTTTGAAATGTTTGACAGTATTTGAAATTTTGAAACGATATTTGCTAAGGTATTCTTTCAAGAAGTACCAAACAATTCCTTTAAAAGATATTTGGCATGCGATCCGTTCCAAAGCAATTTAGTATTCCTTTAAAAGAATCTGGCGATTCTTGAAGTGATATTGAACAATGTTTAGCAAAAACTTAAATGTGACTTTTTGTAAAGTGAATGTGCTGAAACGCATATTGACCATACTGTATTTGACTACTTTTCAGCGATTCTTTCAATATTTGGTACCGTTTATAATATTTGACAATTATTAGAAACGACATTTCGCAAGTGATTGTTTTGAATATTAATTTGAGATTTTGAAAATTTCATGAAAGTTTTTTATTTGTTTGGAAGTTTGACAGCATTTGGAAATTTTTTGAAACGATATTTGCTAAGGTATTCTTCAAGAAGTACCAAACAATTTTTAAAAATATATTTGACATACGATCCTTTTCCAAAGAAATTTAGTGATTCCTTTTAAAAGAATTCATAGATTTTTTGAAGATGTTGGACAATGTTTAGCAAAAACTTAAAGGTGACGCTTTGGTAAAGTGATGATCCTTTCCAAAGAAATTTATTGATTCCTTTAAAAAAAGAATTTGGGTGATTTTTTGAAGTGATATTGGACAATGATTAGCAAAAAACTTAAAGGTGACTCTTTGGTAAAGTGAATGCTGAAACGCATACCGGACCAGCTCGAGCTGCTTGGTGTAGTTGACGGTAGAGTGGTTGGCGTCACGAGGGGGCGTCCATTGTTGAAGATAGCGCAGATGAGCATGCCCAGAGAGAACATGTCGCTGAGGGGGAAAGAGCAGGAAGAGGTGGCTTGACTTCTGGGTTATGGTGAAATCAAGGTCCGGTTGTCCCATCTTGGGTAGTTTAGAGGTGAAGGGTTGACAAGGCACTGGACTCTTGCGCAAGTCATGTAGAGAGAAAAAGACAAAACTAAAAATTACACGTCTTACATTTACGAAATATATTCATTTAACATTTACTACATCCATTATAAATATAATCGGACAATGGAACTTTAGTATAATTTTATACACATTTGTTAAGTAGTGTAAATAGAAATTCTGTTACGCCTCAATTAATTATTTTTAACACAAAAATTTACTTTTCCCGCCTCCTTACGCATACATAGTTGAGCTTCTTTCTATTTCACCTGCAGGCTTGCCACTGCCCCATGTAATCCGGTTGCAGCTTTCTTTGTTTTCAGCAATTAAACAAATGCAATTTAGTACGAACAAATTTTTAGAAGCCCTTTGCTTTTTGATTAGAGAGACATTACAAAAAAACTATAAAAGGCCTTTTCTTCTTATTATATTCACATATTTCACAATTTATGTGATAGAAGAATAAAACAATTAAGACAGAATTCATCAAAAAGTGTTTTTTTTCATATTAGAAGAGAATTTGTGAAGAGGAAAAAGTTTTGTTTAAATCATGTCATGTTTTAGAGTCATTTCATATTTAGGTGAATGAGGTTTGGCAACTCTGACCAGATTATGAGTGCAATACCATGGTTAGGAAAATAGAATAACTTTGAAAGTTTGATATATTGTTTTTAGAACAATGACACACAAATTTTCCAATGTAATCGTAATTGGAAAAATTGTTTAATTCATTGTTTTTGTGCGAGATAGTAAAGAGTTGATAGTTAAAAAGTTTCAACAAATTGAGCCCACTTTTTTATGATTAAATCAAAAGGCTGAATACATGTATTGAAAGATATAAATATGAAACAATCTCTATATAGCCATCAGTAAAATATATGTACAGAATTCTTTTAAAGAAGATGTGTTAGGATTATTTTTAAAGAAAACAAATAACTCTAAGAATTGATTTTAGGTAATTTTTTTACTTAATAAACATCAGTTAACGATAAATAAATTTATTAGTTGAAATTTATATATTGAAATAAGCGCAAATAAATATATTAAAAATATATGCTTTAGAATTGAGGAAATTAAATAGAATTATGTGTCACTGAATTACGCTTTTTTAAATAATTGCTCTTAATCGATGCTCAGGGAAATTTTAATATAACATTCTTAAACTCTTTAAATAAAGAATTATACGAATTAATTTTATTACATTAATTTTAAACTATAAAAAACAGTTATAGCAGTAAATTTTTTGACCTTTCTAATAATTACGCCAAACTGTTTAAAAAATTACCAAGGAGCAAATTAGTAGCTCTTCATATTTATTGTATTAAAAATAGAAACTTTACTGATATCACAAATTTGAAAGAAGAAATAATTCAAGCTTTAGTGTCTAATACCCTTGATAAAAATAATCGTAGAGAACTCTTGTAGTACAGATTACATGTTCGGCAAACGAAATAAGCTCAAATGTTCCAATGTATTTCATTGCTAACCCCTTTAAAATGTAAACAAGTACATTCAAATGCCCCAAAATGTATTGAGTTTAAATTTTATTTAAAACTTTATTTCATTTGTTTCGTGTTTGTTTTATTGATAATATGTTTAATTAATTGTATATACGTAAACAATTTCTAAAAGCGTAATCTCTATAAAATGATGAAATAAATAAGCACAGCATGGCAAGGTATTCGTCCAATCTGGAAAAGACGCAACACTAAATATTGGCCATCATTCCAAGAACGAAAAGTTTTACATTGTATCTCTAATGATATAACAATTAAGAAGTAATAATTTAGATTTGCTGTGTTCCCATCCTACTTCAGTCTGAATCTTCAAGTTGTGGCCTTCTCTCTTTTGTTGATAAATAGTAAGGTTAATCTCAGGAATACTTTATTTCTGCCTCCTAATAAATTTTTTTATTTCCAAAGGCAGATGGTAAAATGAGTTTACAGAACAACGAATAAAAGAACTGAAAAAACAAAGCATGCTTTCAACAGAGTTCATTAATCAAAATGCATATCTCTAGCCTCCCAATATCGCTCGACGAGAAAAAAAAAAAAAAAGTCTTGCTCAGAGCAGGACAGGAAGTAGATGCGTGGAGTCATGGCCTTTCCAGGCTGCAGAGTGCATATCGGGGGAAGGAACAATTTTGAGTGTGTAAAGATGTTTACGCAGGCAATGTCCAGTGGCTAGTCGGAAATGAGCTTTGGCTGCTCTACGCCTTGGAACATTACATAGATGGGATGGCATTCTTCCAGGACTTTGGGAAACACGGTTATAGAGGTCTTCTTGAGCGCGGACTTTTAATTGATCTTTTGGGTAAAGTTTTTGACAATCCCAACAAACAGTATTATTATACCATAAAAAATAGAGCATCTCTTAATGCATCGAGGAAAAAAACATTTCTCATTTGGTGTTTCTGAATGTCTTTTTGTCAATAATATTTATTGGGAAAGATGAATCAAAATTCTACGAATTAGCTTTTGTATCAACAAAGAGATAACGAAGAGCAAGATAATGAGAAATAGAGAGCAGCGATTACGAACAAGCTGAGCAAATACACACAATCCCAAACATAGTACAAATAGTAACGACTTTCCAACAAATAGTATTATCAAAAAACATTCAAAGTGCACTGAATAAGAAATGTTGTTGTTTTTTTCTCGATGCATTAAGAGATGCTTCATTTTTCATAAAAAAATCTAAAATCTGTGTTTGTCAAAGAATATTTTTTCGATAAGAGCCAAAACAAAAATCTTGAGTGTTTTATTTGTATAATATTGTTGCAAATTATTCTTGTAAAAATAAATAATTAATTACACATTCAGTTAACAATTTTTTTTTTTTTCATTTAGTTTTTTAAATTGTTTTAAATTTTCCTTAAAAACAAGTTATCCATGTTTCTTAATTCAAAATAGTATCCTTCATTTGATGTCACGTATGTTGGCAGATGCCTTGTAGATGCTGACTAGATATTACAATTTTTTTAGAATCAATTTGAAACACAAATTATTAAAGAAGATATTCTAACTTTATTCTGAATTTTCCAAAATGCGAAGAATGGTGCCAGTTTTTCTCATAAAATACATGGGTATCTTTTATGGGAATTTGTTTTTGTATTCTGGACCATTTTCAATTTTGAACATTGCCACTCAAATATGTAATTTTTTTAAAAACATTTTTCACCAGATCTTTTATAGATTATATATTTTAAATTTCTTTAACAAGCTAATATAACATTCTTTAAAACATTTTCATGAAAGCAAAAGCAATTTTATTTCAGAGGGAAAAATGAGATTTTTAAAGAAAAGAAAATCGTTTAGATTAGGAAAATGTATTATTATGTTCAAATGCACCAAATTGTTTTGAGTTTACATTTTATTAAAAACATTGTTTTTACTGTTTTTTTGTTTGTTTAATTGATATTATATTTAATTAATCTGTATATAAGTAAAACAGCTTCAGAAAGGCAATCTCTATAAAAGGATGAAATAATTATTTTAACATGGTAAGATATTCACTCAATTCAAAGACAACATTTTCCATCATTCTAAGAACGAAGGTTTTACATTGTATCTCTTCTCATTCTTCTCTGTTCCTCATTATCTGCTCTTCGTTATCTCTTGTTGATACAAAAGCTAATTCGTAGAATTTGATTCATCTTTCCCAACAAATATTATTGACAAAAAACATTCAAAGTGCACTAAATGAGAAATGTTTTTTTTTCCCCTCGATGCATTAAGAGATGCTCTATTTTTATGGTAGGTTCATAAAACATCAGAAACAGTGCTTTTCAGAGCAAGAATAAATTTTTGATAAGAAACCAAAAGAAAAAATCATGTGTGACTTGTTTGTAATAAATATTGTTGTAAAATATTCTTTTAAGAATAAATAATTACTTGCTTTAAGTTATCTATTAATATTATAATTATTTAGTTTTTAAATTGTTTACAATTTTTCTTTAAAAAAATAATTTGTTGAAAATATAACTCAAATAGTATAGCCAATTTAGAATTATGCTTGGCAGAGATGTTTGATGATGTTGACTAGATATTAAGACAAGAAACAATTTCAAGTTTGGAACACATAATCATTAAAAAAAAAAAAAAAAAAGTTAACTCTTAAAAATCTACTAATATTGTCAAAATGAAAAAAGTGTTTTAGTTTATATTTTTATAAAAACTTTTTATTTTTTTTTGTTTCATTGACATTATGTTTAATTAATTTAGATATTCGTAAGCAATCTAAAAATGCCAATCTCTATAAAAAGGATGAAATAAATAATAGACAATGGCAAGATATTCATTCAATACAAAGACACCACACCTAACATTTCCCATCATTAAAAGAACTAAATGTTTTACATTGTATCTCAGCTCATTGTACTCTATTTCTCATAATCTTGCTCTTCGTTATATCTTTGTTGATATAGAAGTTAATTCGTAGAATTTTGATTCATCTTTCTTAACAAATAATACTGAAAAAAATTCAAATTGCACTATTATGAGAAATGTTTTTTCCTCGATGCACTTTAGAGATGTTTCCTTTTTTATGTTAGGTTTCATAAAACATCAGCATCTATGTTTGTCAAAGTAAGAATATTTTGGATGGAGTCAGAAAATCTTGATTCTCTTGTTATAATAAATATTACTAGAAGAAATTCTTATAAAAAATAAATAATTACTTGCTTTAAGTTAATAATTAATATTTTAATTATTTAGTTAATTGTTAAAATAATAAACAATTGTTTATTACATTATTTTTAAAAATATTTTGTGAAAAGTATTATTGAAATAGTATAGCTAATTTGACGTCGTGCCTGGCAAGATGTTTGTTGATGTTGACTAAATATTAAGACAAGAAAAATTTGAAGCTGGGAACAAAATATTATTAAAAACCAAAAAATTCTCGTAAGTTTTACATCATTTACTGGATTATAGAAAAGGCTTCAACATTTGTAGATCTGTACTTTAGTAGTTAACTTGGCATTTTTATTTCTGAAATTCGGTTACCAATTGATGATATTATTTTCTTATTTGTTTTGTTTCCTTCATAATTAAAGAACTACCTTTTTTTTGGAAAAGCCACATTTTAATTTTTAATAAAATAAATAAGTATTGGAGGAGATTTTTTTCAATGAGGGAATATTTTAACAAAAATGACATAGACCATGAATCCTCTAAATATTGACATTGTAAATTATGAGCTTTAGTATCTCAAATGGTTTTAAAAGTTTTTCAAGAATAGTTTAAGAATAAATAATGCTTTTAATGCAATTTCTAGTATATCTGAACATTAACCATTATATCTGATTAAACAGGGGGGAACCATGTTGCCAATTTCCAATAATTTGCCATATAATGGTATCGAGTTGGTATGCATTTGAGCATAAAATGTTACTATATATCAAATGCATTTATTTTGTTTCCTTATAAAAAAAAAATATTTAGAAAATAAATTATTTATTGATACAAATATTTGAAGCATACATTAATCAAATTCCTATTAATATTATGATTACAATAGTTAATTCAAGAATATTTGAAATTAATTTCTTAAATTTGAAAGATATATTCAGTAGAAATCTTAAAAGAAGAAATTTTTTTAAATGCTATTTAGCTATGTAAAAATAATAAGTTTTTGTTATTTTAAATAATATATCGAAAGTTTCTTTTGTAATAAAAAATAATTTGAAGTTTAATACCTATAAATTTCTGCATTAGTTCCTAAAGAAGTGTGTTGATTTTTTATTTTTCTTCAGTATTTTAAAAAGAATATTTATTATTCATCAAAAAACAAAAATATTAACAAGCAACATAAGAAACCAATAACTGTTATAATAAAAATAAAATTAATTAAAAAAAGTAATAGAATTTTTTTTCATCTTTTACGAGATACAAAGACCCTTTATTTGGAAATTTAACATCAATTGGCTTAAAATAAATTCTTATAACATAAAATCTTAAAAGAATTTAAAGAAGAGTTCAATTTAATAAGCCTTTCAGTTAAAAGAATATTAATATCCCTAAATTATTCCGTAAAAATTATATTCTAATTCACATTTCAAAATCTATGCATAATAATGTAGGGCTCGCCTTACATAAATTTTCTAGGTAGGAAAAAAAGCTTTTTATCAAAATGGAAAATATGAAAATCCTTTTTCAAAAAATAGCTTAATTCAGGATAATAATCTCCAGTAAAATTAGCCTTCAGAGTAATTCAAGCAAAGAGAAATCGGATCTGCATTCTTTCAGGGTAAGGGTTATTAAGGTTCCCTCTCTCTCTCAAGTAATTCCTACCTAAGGCATAATTAATCACGTATGTGACCTATGAATACATTTAAAGGTTTTTTTCCCCAATCTCAAAAGGGTAGACTGAATATTATATTACTGCTTATACTATTTCTTTACAAAATATTCTGTAAGTGTATGCTGACTTTTTTTTTAGTTATTTTTAATTAAAGGAATTTTATAATTTGGTTGTTTTTGCAATTATGGTTCTACACATGCAATGTTGGTAAAACTACATGTATGCAATGACAATTAAATATTAGGCACTAAATTTAGAATTGATAAAAAAATTAAAAATAAATTTAAATTATTAAAAATTTGATTTTAAATTTTTTAAATTAAAAGATAATATAAAATTATTAAAAATTAAAATAATAAATTTTGCACATGATTGTAAATTAGTGTTTATTATATTAATGTAGGTATTATTATTCATGGTCTGATGGTTAATAATATAGTTTTCTTTGCACAGAACCCGGTTCTTACAACCCAAAATTTCTATACTCCACTAGTGAAAGATAATTTAAATGTAATTATTTGTTTTGATTTTTTGCACACTTACTAACTCCATCAGATACAAAAATCTTGAACTAACTTTTATTCAGAAGAATTTTATCAAAATTCAGATGAATGGTGTAATTTTTTTCACTCATAAAATATATGAGTACCTTGACCAGTTTTGGGAATACATTTTGCAATCAACTCGGTTTTGTTAGTTAAACTGGTAATTAAATTATGCCAAAATTGAAGCTTGTTGCGAAAGTTTTCTTCGTGAAAGCAGAGGTCTTCATATTCATTTAAATTTCTTTCATTAATCTAAAATTTTTCTTCGGAAAGTGAAAAAATTTCATTTCAAAGGGAAGAAAGAGATTTTTAAGAAAAGAAAATCGTTTGGATTAGTAAGATGTCCCAACGTTTTTAAAAATGTAGTATTATGTTCAAATGCGCATAAATATTTTGAGTTTACATTGTTTATCAAAAATTTTGGTTTTTGTTCCTTTTTGTATTTGTTTATTTTATTGATATTATATTTAATTAACTTAGATATACATAAACAATCTCTAAAAAAGGCAATCTCTATAAAAAGGATGAAATAAATAATACAGCATGAAAAGGAATTCGTCCAACTCAAAGACACAACACTAATCATTTTCCATCATTCCAAGAACGAAAAGTTTTACATTGTATATCTGCTCATTGTTCTCTATTTCTCATTAACTTGCTCTTCGTTATCTCTTTGTTGATACAAAAGCTAATTCGTAGAATTTTGATTCACCTTTCTCAATAAATAGTACTAACAAAAACATTCAAAGTGCACAGAATGAGAAATTTTTTTTTCCTCTATGCATTAAGAGATGCTTCATTTTTTATAGTATGTATCATAAAATATAAGCATCTGTGTTTGTCATAGTAAGAATGATTTGATAAGAGTCAGAAACGAAAGTCTTGGATGTCTTGTTTGTAATAAATATTCTTATAAACAATTCTTGTAACAAATAATTACTTTTCTTAAGTTGATTAATATTTTTTAGTTTAAAATTTCTTAATATTTTTATTTAAAAATTTGTAAAACGTATAATTCAAATGGTATCGACATTTTGACGTCATGCTTGGCGAGATATTTGTTGATGTTGACGTACTTCTAATGTCTGGAAGGAATTTGAAGATTGGAACATAAAATTATTAAATAACCAGAGAATTCTAGAAAGTTCTGCATCATTTACTCAATTCAATGATTTTCAACAGCTGAAAAGTAGTTGAGTTGGGATTTTTATTTCTGCAATTCGGTTACCAAGTGATGACATTCTTTTCTAATTAATTTCTTTCTTTCGTAATTAAAGGAATATTTTTCATGAAAACAAGTTTCATTTTGTTTTTTGATATTCTTACATAAATTAATATTGGAAGCTTTTTTTCCAATGAGAGAACACTTTATCTATAATGACATACCACTAATCATATAAATAATGACATTTTTATGACGATGTGAGCTTTAGTATCTCAAAGTCGTCTCCAAGAATGGTTTAAAAGAAATAATGCTTCTAATAAAATTTCTACAATATCTGAACATTCACGATATGTTTGATTAAATAGGATAACTATGTTGTCCAATTTCCAATATCTGAAGTTTTGTTATATATGACATCGAGTTAATATATTTGTAAGCATAAATAAAATGGATTTATTTTGTTTATAAATTATATATATATTTCATAATAATTTAAATGAAATGGTAATTATTTATTTAATAATTTAAAAAATTATTTTTATGAGAAAATATTTTAAGCACATTATTCAAATTTATAATAAAATTATAATTATAATAGTAAATTTAAAAAAATTACTTGAAATAATTTCTTAAATTTGTATGATATATTGAACTTAAAAAAGAAGAAATAACAAATTTTTAGTTATTAGTTAATTATGTAAAAATAATAATTTTTGTTAATAATAATAGTTTTAATAAAAAAAATAAATTATAGTTTAAAAATAAAATAATAGTTTTTGTAATGAAAAATAATTTAAAATTCAATGCCTATAAATCTCTGCATTAGTTCATTAAGAAATGTATTGATTTTTATCTTTTCTTCTGTAATTTTAAAGAATATTTATTATTCAACAAAAAACAAACATTAACAAGCAATATAAGAAACCAATAACTGTTTTAATAAAAAAATAAAATTAATTAAAAAAAGTAATACACATTTTTTTAATCTTTTACGAGATACGATGGCCCTTTTATTTGAAAATTTAACCTCAATTGGCTTAAAATAAATTCTTATAATACAAGATCTTTAAAGAATTTAAAAGAAGAGTTCAATTGAACAAGCTTTTCAGCTAAAAAAAATAATATCCCTAAATTATTCCGTAAAAATTATATTCTAATACAGATTTCAAGATCCATGCATAGTAATGTAAAGCTCGTCTTACATAAATTTTTCTCTGTAGGAAAAAGCTTTATCAAAAAATAGAAAATACGAAAATCTTTTTTGGAAAACTGGCTTAATTCAGGATAATAATCTCCAGTAAAATTAGCCTTCAAAGTAATTCAAGCAAAGAGTAATCGGATCTGCATTCTTTCAGGGTAAGGGTTATTAAGGATCCCTCTCTCTCTTGTTTAATTCCTACCTAAGGCATAATTAATCACGTCTGTGACCTATGAATGCATTTAAAGGCTTTTTTCTTCATCCCAAGAAGGCAGGCTGAATATTATATTGCTGTGTATAATATTTCTTTACAAAAAAATTCTGTAGACGTATGTTAACTTTTTTTAGTTATTTTTAATTTAAATGGATTTTATAATTTGTTTGTTTTTAAGAAATTATGAACTACACGCAATGTAAATAAAACTACATATATAAAATTAAAATTAAATATTGGGCACTAAATTTAGAACCGATTAAAAAAATTAAAAAAAAATTAAATTATAAAATTTTAATTTTAATTAAAATATTTAAAATAAAAAATCAGCATATAATAAATTATTTTTATTATAAATTAAAAATATTAATAAATTTATTAGCATAAATTATTTATTGTAAAAATTTTATTTTTATTTTTATTATATTAATGCAGGTATTATGAAACAGGATGTCGTGATTAATAATACAGTTTCTACTCAAAGAAGTCTCTTACAATCCAAAACAAACTGAGAACTACTATAAAAAAAATACTTCACTGTTAGAAAAGATTCTTTAAATGCAATTATTTATTTGATTTTTTTTATCACTCTTTTCTTTCTCAATCAGGTACAAAGATCTTGAACTAATTTTATTCCAGAAGAATTTTATCCAAAATTTCGAAAAATGGTGTAAGTTTTTTTTCTACTCATAAAATATATGGGTATCGTTTTTGTGAGTGAGGTTTTGGTATTATTAACCACTTTTAATTTTGGACATTGCCACTCAAACTTGTAATTTTTTTAAATTTTTTTTCAAGAGCCCCTTTTAGATGATATTTATTTAAATTACTTTCACAAGTTAGTTAATAATGTAAATTGTTCTAAAAGATTACTACGTGAAAGAAATGACAATTTACTTCAAAGAGAAAAATGAGATCTTTAAAGAAAAATAAATCGTTTGAATTAGAACAAATCTCCAATGCATTTAAAAATCTTCCATTATGTTCAAATGCACCAAATTATTTTGAAAATATATTTTTATTAAAAACGTTATTTTTAATTGTTTGTTTGTTTTATTGACATTATATTTAATTACTTTGGATATACGTAAACAACCCTCTAAAAAGGCAATCTCTATTAAAATGTTGAAATAAATAATACATCATGGCAAGGTATTCATCCATTTCGATCAATTTTCCATCATTCCAAGATGAAAGTTTTACAATGTATCTCTGCTCATTGTTCTCTACTTATCATTATCTTGCTCTTAGTTATTTCTTTTTTGATACAGAAGCTAATTCGTAAAATTTTTATTCATCTTTTCTAACAAATAGTACTAACAAAAAACATTCAAAGTGCACTGAACGAATTTTTTTCATCTTTGCATTAAGGGATGCTTTATTTTTTATGGTAGGTTTCATAAAACATCAACATCTGTGTTTGTCAGAGTAAAAATAATTTCCATAAGAGTCAGAAACAAAACTCTTGGATGCCTTGTTTGTAATAAATATCGTTACAAAATATTCTTGTAAAAATAAATTATTACTTACTATTAATATTATAAAAAACTATTAATATTATAATTAATTTAGTTTTTAAATTGTTTATTAATTTTCTTTAAAAAATACTTCGTGCAAAATATTATTCAAATAATATAGCTAATTTGACGTCATGTTTGGTGATGTTGACTAGATATTAAGAAAAGAAGCAGTTTAAAGTTTGGAATACAAAATTATTAAAAAAAAAAAAAAAAAAAAAACAGATAACTTTTAAAAATGTACTAATATGTTGAAATGCAAAAAGATGTTTTGAATTTATATTTTTATTAAAAACATTGTTTTTATTTGTTTCTATTTTGTTTGTTTGTTTTATGGACATTATTTATGTATTGTATTTTTATGATGGACAATATGGTTTAATTAATTTGGAAAACCGTAAACAATCTCTAAAAATGGCAATCTCTATAAAAATAATGAAGTGAATAATAGATCATACCAAGGTATTCTTCCATTTCAAAGGTACCACACCTAACGTTATCCTTCATTCCAGGAATGAAAAGTTTCACATTGTATTTCTGCTCATTGTTCTCTATTTCTCATTATAATGCTTTTCGTTATCTCTTTGTTGATACAAAAGCTAACTCGTAGAATTTTGATTCATCTTTCTCAACAAATAGTACTAACAAAAAACTTTTTCCTTTGATGCATTAAGAGATGTTTCATTTTTTTTTTTTTTATGGTAGGTTTCATAAAACATCAGCATCTGTGTTTACCAGAGTAAGAATATATTCGATAAGAGTCAGAAGCAAACGTCTTGGGTGTCTTGTTGTAATAAATATTATTAGAAGAAATTCTTATAAAAAAATAAATAATTACTTGCTTTAAGTTAACTAATATTTTTAACTAAATATTAAATTGTTAGTTAATGAATCGGTTAGTTTTAAATCGTTTAATATTTTTCTTTAAAAAATAATTTGTGCAAAAGTATAATTCAAATACTATCGCTAATTTGGCATCATGCTTGGCGAGATTTTTGTTGTTGTTGACTAAAGATCAAAGTAAATTTCTAGAAGCAATTTTAAGTTTGTTATACAAAATTATTAAAAAAAAAAAAAAAAAAAAGAATTCTCGTACATTTTGCATCATTTACTAAAATCTAAAAAGTCTTCAACAACTGTAGTTGGTATAGTTAAGATGCAATTTTTACTACTGCAATTTGGTTACCAAGTGATGACTTTCCTTTCTTATTTGTTTGGTTTCTTTCATAATTAAAGAAATATTTTTTTTTTTGATGAAAATAAGCTACATTTTATTTTTTTACTCTTACATAAATTAATACTGGAAGAGAGTATACTTTTCAAAATGAGAGAGCATTTTAGTTCTAATGACATAGAACATGAACCTTCTAAATATTGACATTTTTATGACGATATATTAAAATTATAATTAAAGTGTATCTCAAGCATTATAATTAAATGCATCTCAAAGTCGTCTCTAACAATATTTTAAAAAAGAAAGAATGCTTTTAATATTATTTTTTGAATACCTAAACATTCACGATACATTTGGTAAAACAGAGTAACCATATTGTCCAATTACCAATATGAGATGTTCTGCATATATATTGATATGTATTTAGGGATAAAATGTTACTATATATCAAATAGATTTATTTTGTTTCCTTGTAATAAAAAATAATTATTTATTGATAAAAATATGTTAATCATTTATTATTCAAAATTTTATTAATGTTATGATAGTTAATTCTAAGAATAATTGAATTAATTTTCTAAATTTTATGATTTATTGATTAGAAATTTTAAAAGAAGAAATAAGCAATTTTTTTAAAAATACTAGTTAGTTATTTTAAATAGCAAATCAAAAGAAATCTTAAGTTTATGTAATGAAAAGCAATTACAAGTTTAATACCAACCAAGCAAGATTAATAACAAGTTTTATAAAATTGAATTAGTTCCTTAAGAAGTGTATTAATTTTATCTTTCCCTCGATAATTTGAAAGAATATTTAATATTCACCAAAAACCATCAACAAATAATAATAAAAACCAATAACTAATAAATCATAAAATTAATTTTAAAAGAAATCTACATTTTTTTTTTTTCCATCCTATACGAAATTCAATGAAGTTCTTTGAAAATTTATCATCAATTAGCTTAAGATAAATTCATATAATAGAATATCTTAAAAGAATTTAAAAGAAGAGTTCAATTGAACAAGCTTTTGAGGTAAAAAAAAAATTAATATCCCTAAATTATTCCGTAAAAATTATATTCTAATTCACATTTCAAGATCCATGCATAATAATGTAAGGTTCGCCTAACATAAATTTTCTCTGTCTTAAATTTTCTTAATTATTTATTGATAAGATTATTAGAATCATTCAATATTCAAATTTTTGTTAGTATTATAATTCGTAATTCAAAAATATTTGAATTAATTTCATAAATTTGTAAGACACATTGAATATAAATCTTAAGAAATAAGCAATTTTAGAGTTACTAATTAGTGCAGTTAAAATAATAAGTTAGTTATTTTAAATAATAAATCGAAAGAAATCTGAAGTTTACGACAGGAAATATAAGAAAATTAAATAAGCCTTATGAAATGAATTTATTTTTATCTTTCATTCAGTACTTGTAAAGAATATTTATTATTAAAATATTTATGCAAGAATATTTTTATTGGAATATTTATTTAAAAAGTATTTATTATCAGAATTTATTTATAAAATTAAATATAGATTTAAGAAATATCTTGATTTTTATCTTTTCCTCGGTACCTTTAAAGAATATTTATTATGGCAATATTTATTATTAGAATATTTATTTAGAAATAATTATTTAAAAATATGTATTATTATAATTTATTTATAAAATTAAATCTATCCTTTAATAAATATATTGATTTTTATCTTTTCCTCAGTATATTTAAAGAATATTCATCAAAAGCAAACATCAGCAAGCAATATAATGAACAACAATTGTTTTAATAAAATATTAAATTAATTAAAAAAAGTAATATACTATTTATTTTATTTTATTTTTTTTATCCTTTACGATGTACTATGACTTTTCTGAATATTTAACATCAATTGGCTTAAAATAAAATCTTATAACACAACACCTTAAAATAATTTTAAAAGAAGACTTCAACTGAATAAGTCTTTCAGCTAAAAAAAAATATTAAAATTCCTAAATTATTCCGTAAAAATCATATTCTAATTCACATTTCAAAATCCATGCATAATAACGTAAGGCTCGTCTTACGTAAATTTTCTCTGTAGGAAAAAAAGCTTTATCAAAAAATGGAAAATATGAAAATCCTTTTTAAAAACTAGCTTAATTCCGGATAATAATCTCTAGTAAAATTAGCTTTCAAAGTAATTCAAGCAAAGAGAAATCGGATCTGCATTCTTTCAGGGTAAGGGTTATTAAGGTTCCCTCTCTCTTATTTAATTCCTACCTAAGGCATAATTAATCACGCCTGTGACCTATGAATCCATTTAAAGGTTTTTTTTCTCATCCAAAGAAGGTAGACTGAATATTATATTACTGCGTATAATATTTCTTCACAAATTATTCTTGTAAGAGTATGTTGACTTTTTTTAGCGAAATTTTTAATGAAGTGAAGTTTATAATTTATTTCTTTTCAATTGTGAAACTACATGCAATTTTGGTAACACTAAATACATTCATTGACAACTACATATTGGGTTCTAATATGAAACTGAATTAAAAATATCAAAAATATTAAATTTAAATTATTAAAAATTTTAAATTATTTAAAATTAAAAATGAATTTAAATTATTAAAAATTGCAAATAAATAATTAAAATTTTTTTTTATTTTAAATAATTTAAATTTAAATTTTGTAAAATAAAAAAAAAAAATATTATGTGAAATTAAAAAAAAAAAAAAAAATTATGTAAAATTTAAAGTTAAATGATTTAAAATTAAAAAAATAAATTATGCAAAATTTAAATTTAAATTATTTAAAACTAAAAGATGTAAATATGAAAATTTAATTTTATATTTAAATTATTTAAAATTGAAAAAAATTAATTTTTAGCACATGATTGTAAATTATTCTTTATTATATTAATGTAGGTATTATGATTCATGATCTTAAGGTTAATAATATAGTTTTCAACTGATAGATGGCTCTTACAATCCAAATTAGACACAGAACTTATATGCTTCTCTTTTGGAAAGATATTCTTTAAAAGGAATTATTTGTTTGATTTTTCCTGCACTTTTTTTTTCCTGCATCAGATACTAAAATCTGAAACTAACATTTTTATTCCAGAAGAATTTTATCCAAAATTTCGTAGAATTGATTAGATTTTTGTTCTGCCTATAAAATATATGATTTATCGTTTTTGGAAGTGCAGTTTTGGTATTTTTAACCATTTTCAATTTTGGACATACTTATTCCTACCTGTAATTTTTTTTTAAAATTTCAGAGGTCTTTTATATAAAATATTTATTTAAATTTCTTTCACAAGTTAAAAATTAAATAATCATTTAATATAAAATTGTTTATTTCAAAAATAAAAATGAGTTTTTAAAGAAAACAAAATCGTTTGGATTAGGAAAATGCTCCTACACGTTTAAAAATGTACTACTATGTTTAAATGCACCAAATTGATTGAGTTTATATATTTTTTAAAAACTTTGTTTTTGTTTCTCTTTTTGTTTGATTGCTTTATATATTTAATTCATCTGGTATACGTAAACAATTTCTAAAAAAAGACAATATTTATAAAAAGAACGAAATAAAGAGAATGTTCCAAGAAGAATGTTCCAAATTCCAAGAATGTTGTCTCTTTGTTGATACAGAAGCTAATTCGTAGAATTTTGATTCATCTTTCCCAACAAATATTATTGACAAAAAACATTCAAAGTGCACTAAATGAGAAATGTTTTTTTTTTTCTTAATGCATTAAGAGATTTTTACTTTTTTTTTATGCTACGTTTCACAAAACATCAGCATCTGTGTTTGTCAGAGTAATAATATTTTCGCTAAGAGTCAAAAACAAAATTCTTTGATGTCTTATTTGTAATAAATATTGTTACAAATCAATGTTGTAAAAATAAGTAATTGTTTACTTTAAGTCAACTATAAATAGTTTTTAATTGTTTCATTTTTTAATTGTTTAATATTTATCTTCAAAATAAACTTTTTGTAAAAAGTATTATTCAAATAGTATAGTTAATTTGCCGTCATGTTTGGCGAGATGTTTGTTGATGTTGATTAGATATTAAGATAAGAAGCAATTTGATGATAGTAACACAGGATTACTACAAAACTAGTGGATTATCTTAAGTTTCACATCATTTATTCAGTTCAATAAAATGGTTTTATCAACTATGGTTGGAGTAGTGGAATTGGCATTTTTATTTCTGCAATTTGGTTACCAAGTGAGGACATTAGTTTCTTATTTGTTCTGTTTCCTTTATAATTTTAGAAATACTTTTTTTTATGAAAATAATCTTTATTTTATATTTTAAACATTTACAGAAATAAATCATTAGAAGCGAGTTTACTTTCCCAATGAGAGAACATTTAACTCTAATAATATAGACCATGAACCCTCTAAATATTGACATTTTATGACTTGTGTGTTTTAACATCTCAAAATCGTCTGCAAGAATGATTTAAAAGAAATAATTATTTTAATAAAATTTCTAAAATGCCTGAACATTCACGATATGTTTGTTTAAACATTGTAACCATTTTTGTCTGTTTAATATGCGATGTTCTGTCATATATGACATTGAGTTGACATGTATTTTAGCATAAAATGTTACTATATATCAATTTGACTCATTTTGTTTCCTTATAATTTAAGAAATAATTAAAAATTAATTATTTATTGATAAAAATAGTTTAATCCTTCATTATTCTAATTTTTATAAATATTATAATTATAATAGTTAATATAAAAAAAAAAAATATTTTAATTATTTTCTTAAATTTGTATGATATGTTGAGTAGCCATCTTAAAAGAAGAAATAAGAGATTTTTTAGTTACTAGTTAGTTATATTAAAATAATAGGTTAGTTATTTTAAGTAATAAATTTAAAGAAAACTGCAATTTATGTAACAAAAAATAATAAAAAAAAATAAATAATCATTAAGAAATTTATTCATTTTTATCGTTCTTTAGCATTTTTAAACAATAATTACTATTAGAAATTTAATTTTTCTGACTGGATATTTATTTAAGAATATTTATTTTTAGAATACTTATTGAAAGAATATTTATTTTTAGAATACTTATTGAAAGAATATTTATTTTTAGAATTATTACTGAAAGAATATTTATTTAGAAAATTTATTTAGAAAATTAAATCTATCCTTAAGAAATGTGCTGAATTTTATCTTTGCCTTAGAAATTTAAAGAATACTTATTATTCATCAAAAACAAACATCAAAAAGCAATATAATAAACCAAAAATCGTTTTAATAAATCGTTAAATTAATTAAAAAGTACACTCATGTCCATAAATTAAGGATAATTCAGAATCACACAGAAATTGAACTCTAAAATAAAAATTTCACCTGTAGAATTATCACTCACATCTTGAAGAAGAATATGCAAATTACAGGAAATCCCCAGATGGTGCGGATAGTACGTCACAATGACGAGAGTGTAAGAGAGGGGTATATAAGGAATGGTGGCAAAGAAGTAAAATTGTTCACAAGCGCTTTAAAAGCCTTTCAGTGCAATAACCGCATAGTTATGGTACAAAGGTAACATTTGGATGATTTTTTACTTGGTAGAATTATCGGACGACTAGAATGTGGATGTACGCAGCAGGAAGTATCCGAGGAACATGGAATCGCCCAGAGTGTCATCTCCAGGCTTTGGCAACGATTCCAAGATAATGGTAATGTGAGTAGATGTTACAGCAAAGGTCGACCCCGAGTTACAAAGCCGAATGAGGGCCGGTATTTAGCAGTTACTACCAAAAGAAACAGACGGAGCACAGCATCAGACCTGTCTCGTCTCAGCTCTCTTCAGCTACCGGTACGACAGTTTCAAGGCAGACCGTGTACAGACGCTTAGGGCACATTGGTCTATATGCTCGTAGGCCTGTCAGATGTGCTCCACTTACCGCAACTCACTGTCGCCTGCGATTAACCTGGAGTAGAGAGCATGCATTGTGGACACCGCAACAGTGGTCTTGTGTGATGTTTTCCGACGAGTCCAGGTTTAGTTTGCAGTCTGATTCTCGGCGGACTTTCATATGGAGAGCGCCAGGTATCCGTTACCACCAAGAGAACAACATTGAACGACACCGTTACGTTGGTGCAGGATGGCTCGTTTGGGGAGGAATTATTCTTGGTTCTAGAACAGACCTGCATGTTCAGAGTGTAACGATGACAGGTCACATCTATCGGGATGTCATTCTGGAACAACATGTACGTTTGTTTCGGGGCGCCATGGGTGCTGAATTTCTGTTTATGGATGACAACGCCCGTCCTCACCGTGCAAACATTGTAAACGAATGCCTTCAATTGGAGGATATCACCCGTATGGATTGGCCAGCATACTCACCGGACTTGAATCCGGGACAGTCCGGGAGACATACTCCTTATTAACCATCATACTAACCATGTTATACTGTTTTTTGCAAATAGGTTCTTTTTTGAAATTTGCTACAGGAGTAAAAATCGCAATTTTTATTAATTATGTCAAACATATAGCATCTTTTTTGCTCTTTACCTTTTGTTTAATAAATAGACTTTACAAATAAGTCAAATTTGTTTTGCTTCTGTCTCTTTCTTTGCCTGAACTTCATTATCCTTAATTTATGGACATGAGTGTAAGACACAATTTTTTTATTTCTTTCAAGGTACTATGATTTTTACTGAAAATTTAACATCAATTGGCTTAAATTAAATTCTTATAATACAAGATCTTTAAAATAATTTAAAAGAAGAGTTCAATTGAACAAGTCTTTCAGCTAAAAATATTAAAATCCCTAAATTATTCCGTAAAAATTATATTTTAATTCACATTTCAAAATCCATGCATAATAATGTAAGGCTCGCCTTACATAAATTTTCTCTGTAGGAAAATGGTTTTATCAAAAAATAGAAAATATGAAAATCCTTTTTCGAAAACTGGCTTAATTCAGGATAATAATCTCTAGTAAAATTAGCCTTCAAAGTAATTCAAGCAAAGAGTAATCGGATCTGCATTCTTTCAGGGTAAGGGTTATTAAGGTTCCCTCTCTCTCTCTCTCATTTAATTTCTACCTAAGGCATAATTAATCATGTCTGTGACCTATGAATACATTTAAAGGTTTTTTTCCCCGTCTGAAGAAGGCAGCCTGAATATTTTATTACTGCGTATAATATTTCTTTTCAAAATATTCTGTAGGCGTATATTGACTTTTTTTTTTTTTTTTTAGCGAATTTTTTAGTGAAGTGAATTTTATAATTTGTTTTTTTTTGGATATGGGGAAACTACATACATGCAATGACAAAAATATTAAAAAATGAATTTAAATTATTCAAAATTTAAATTATTTAAAATTCAAAAATAAATTTAAATTCTTAAAAGTTTAAATTTAAATTATTTAAAATTCAAAATAAATTTAAATTTTAAAAGTTTAAATTTAAATTATTTAACATTAGAAAATTAAATTTATATTTAAAATTAAATGTATAATTAAAATTAGAAAATTAAATTTGTATTATTTAAAATTTAAATTTAAATTTAATTCATTTAAAATAAATAAATTAAATCTTGCACATGATTGTAAATTATTATTTATAATATTAATTTAAGTATTGTGATTTATGATCTCATCGTTAATAATATAGTTTTCTACATAAAGAAGGCTGTTACAAGCATACACAGACACAGAAATTCTTCTATACTTCACTGTTGGAAGACAATTTTTTAAATGTAATTGTTTGCTTGATTTTTTAATTAGTTATTTGATTTTTCTCACACTTTTCTACAGCCATCAGATACAAAAATCTTGAAATAACTTTTATTCCTGCAGAATTTTATCCAAAATTCGGTTGAAAAGGTAGTTTTTTTACTACCCATAAAATATAAGGGTATCGGTTTTGGGAGTGGCGTTTTGATATTCTTGACCACTTTCAATTTTGGACATTGCCACTGAAATCTGTAATTGTTTACATTTTTTTTTTACGAACTTTTTATACGTAGTATTTATTTAAATTTCATTCACAAATTAATAATTAAATAACGTAAAACTGTTTTAAAAGATTGTTTAGTAAAAGCAAAGACAATTTTATTTCAAAGGGAAAAATGAGGTTTTTAAGAAAAGAAAATCGTTTCGAATTCTATAGTTTTTTTTTTATTTTTTAAGATTGCTGTTTTTTACTTGAAATAAATTCACAATTTACGTGTAATACGTATGTTAAACCGGCAGATTATATTTTTCAAAAAACCGACATGCGTTAATATTCTTCTTGTCTAGCAAAATTAACTGCATGCAATTTGTTTTGTACTTTTAACTATTTCAATGTTTTGAAGTTGAACTGCTATTTTAGAATCAATAATCTTTCATTTTTTCAGTTGATGAAGCGACAATCGTAGAAATTGAAGTGTGATGGCCAATCGCTATGTGTTTGATTAAAAAATCAAAAAACAATCTTTTGTTTTTTTATCTGTACGATAAAACAAGGTCTATCAATAAAAATTGAAATTTGAATTAAAGCTTTATCTCCTTTATGAAGCTATAAAATTCATTTATTTTGAACATTCATTATTTTGAATAAAAATTTATTTCATTTAATTTTATAATTAATTATTTTATTTCATTTCAGTTGATTCATTATTTTGAACGTTTACTCCCAATTTTTTCATAAAAATAATATTAAATTAAATTTTTTTTTATGTATATATTAAAAAGCGTTCTAAATAATTTGGACACTTTCATTTTTGAAAATGATTTTCGTATAACTGCATTAAATTTGCACTTTTCGCATGTATTTTAAGCCTTCAAATTTCATTCGTCTTATTTTTTCTTTCTTTCTTTTTTTTAAATTTTGAATAAAAATTTATAAATATTTTGATGTTACTTTAAAATTCCAAGTTCAAATATTTTTTTTTCAAATTTTTGATAATTGTATATACGAAATGCAGACACTATTAAATAATAAAAACATGTTTATCATTATAAATCGGCATCGTGCAAATATTTTCTACACTATTTGTAAATGTTCTTAACTTATATATTTCTGCCGTTTTAAAAATTAATATGATTTTATTTAAAAAAAAAAAAAAAAGCTATTTGAATGTTGAGTAAAATCACCGTGTAGCACTTCTAAGAAATGATAAAAATAATTACTGTATAAGTGTAATAAAAAAAATATATTTTACAGGAATAAATTATGTAATCTTACAATTCACTCACCCACTCACTTCTACATACACTACCTCACAGGTATATGAGTATCATAGGAGGACGTATATCATGTTAGTGAACATTTTACTTATAATTTTTTCATTTATGTATTATATATAAATAAAAACAGCTAATTATAGTATATTTCAAGATAATTGAAGCACTTGAGGTTGTTTTCGTCAGTTACGTAAGTAATCTTATAGAAGAAAATATGAATCCATATTTTTTGTTCCTTGACAGTTGCAAGGAATTACTAAATACCGAAGATGTTACCTAAATCGAATCCCTCGGTTATAGACTAATTATATTATATTATATTATGAGTAATATTTTTATAATATAAGTCTCTATAATCAGTAATAATGATCTTTTCTTTGGAATCTTTGACTTAATGCTTTCCCCTGTTTATATATGTGTTGAAATCAGTTACCACCAAAATAATTATAATGAGTATTAAATAAATGCCGCAATGATAAGATCTTGAATAATTTTCATGGTAAATCGCCTTATGTGGTATTAAACAACGCATGTTTTAAGACTTTCGAATTCTTGTGAATATTTTAATGCATGATTAAAATGTAACATTTTGAAAGATTCGTTATTTTATTCCTTCATTTGTATACAAATTGTGAGTGGCATATGCTTCCATTAACAATGCGATTAGAAAGTAATTTTCCTCGTTGATTACCTTCTTAATCAAAGGCTTAATGCAATTAAGTTCGCTTAAAAAGCGATTACCCAATTGACTCCTTCTACTTGAGTTGTTATTAATCACCTTTTTGTCTTAGGAGCCCAAAATCACAATCTCGTTTTATTTTCCAACCCAAGGAACACGCTGTCTTTGGAGGAGGCAATTTTAATACCTCGATTTAATTACTACAAATGAGAGAAAACTCACTCTGGGACTAAAGTGCAGAAGTAAATCGAATTAAACTCTGTCTTTTATAGAAACTAAAAGCTTTCTAATCGATTAGGGCATTACTTAATTGAAAAATTTGATTTCCATTAACTGTGCACGTTTGGATGGAAAATCAATTATTTGTCGAAGCGAAAGAAGACAGACCTCAATGTATTTTAATTCAAGGCTTTTAGGCTTCGATAATAGAAAGGCTTGGCGTACCTTAGTTTTGGTTTGTTGCCTTCGTTTTATTCAATTAAAAGGATGGAGTCAGTTCTTTGATTTATGACATGTTATTATTTATGCCTACAATGAACAATTTATGAGCCAATTATATCTCACAGATGTGTCAACTAGAAACCTGATGAAGTTCATCTCGGGGAACTTGATAATCAATGCAAATCCGAAAATAATAGGTTTAACTGCGAGAATAGACTTGAAGAACCTTTAGTGTGGAAAGTCTCCCATTGTATCTGAGAAGGAGGATAGAGATTATAAGCCTCGCAATTGCGGAATGTGAAAGTATTTGTTGCACATTGTAGTAACATCAAACAGTGGGTGTAGTATAGCAGGTCCTCTGTATTAAATCCAGAATACTGTTTAATCTTTCTCATACTTACTGTTTCATATTTATTTTTCATATCGGCCGTAAATAATTTCAAAGCGAGACTCATAATTTGAGAACCTCAATACGATAATTTGAGAAAATCAATATGATAATTTGAAAACATCAATATGTTAATTTAAGAACATCATCATGATTGAATTTAAAGGATCTAAATGGATTGTTCAATAGAAGGATTCGTTAATCTTTTTTTTTTTTAGAGTATCTATTTTACCATTTCGATTAATGTTATCGACTAGTTTTTACAATTAATAGAAGCTCATGAATTCCATTATCCCAATAAAATTAAGTGAACGGAATTTTTTTCTCAAAACCTTATTTTTTTTAAACACCCTAATTAGAATGGATACTAAATAAATATCAAACTGATAAGATCTTGAAATTTTTTATACTAAATCGTCTTAAGTGGTATTAAACTGTAAGAAAGTAGATTTAACTCATTTATATCAAAGCATATAAAATTATTAATAATATTATGTGTGCATTATACAGTTGGTGTAGCAACATTATAAAACAGGTCATCTGTAGTAAACCCAGAACAATGCTTATTTTTTTCATATTTAAAACTTATACTTAGCTTTACTTATTATTTTTTTTTCATATTTCATATTAAGGAAATAACTTAGGATATCAATAAGTTTATTTGAGGACATCTATATGATCATTTAAGAACATCAATATGATCATTTAAGGACATCAATATGATCATTTAAGACCATCAATATGATCATTTAAGGACATCAATATGATCATTTAAGACCATCAATATGATAATTTGAGAATAAACAAAAGAAGAAACCCAATATGATTGAATTTAAGGGATCGAAATGTGTTGTTCAATAGAAGGATTTGTTAACCTTTCTCCTATTTACAGTGCTTTTTTACCAATTAGATGTCAGTTAACGGCTAATTTTGTACATAAATAGAAGCTCATGAGCTCCAATATCTCAATAAAATTAAGGGAATGGATTTCCTTTTCAGAATATTATTTTTAAACACACGTAAAAAAAAGGAGAATTAACTCAGTTAAAGTAAAACATATAAAAATTAATACTAATATTGCGTGTGCATTTTACAAGGCATATTAAATAGTAGTTAAAGATGATATAATATATATGATGTTTTAAAATTTATTATTAAAATCTTGTCAACAAGAATACGGTTTTTTTTTAACTCGAACTACATTTTTTTTATTCTATTAACAAATTAATGTTAGCTAAAATTACTTTATTCATTAATATAGAAAATTTTGATTTAATTTGAGGTAAAAATAAGGTAAAAAAAGATTTATTTTTATCTTCCAAGTACTTGCCAGCTGAACAAAGCACAAGGTTAATGAAGGGTTAAAAGGGTGATCGCTTAGTAAATATTTTTTTTTTAGAGAGAGATAATTTAATAACGCAAGTGATTAAATTATCTCTAGTTATAGTAGCGTAACTTGGTTCATTGAAATAAGGTTGAACATAGAAAAAAAAACTTTCATATTTAACAACAATCAACATTTATATTACACATTTAAGAAAATCAGCATTTATATTTCATAATTAACAAAATCAACATTTATATTTAAATGATTATAAAGATTACATTTATGTAAAGTGGTTATCTTGCATAATAATCATAACTTCTTTTAACTAATCTCAACAAAATTTTTACTAAATCTTAAGGAGAAAAAAAATATATTTTGTCTCTTCCTTCATTTTTCTGTTTTGGAAAAAATCTTGAGCACTTATTAATTTTTAATCAATTTAGCTAGAATAGTTTAAAAAAAATATTATGAATGTCTAAGCAGTTTGTTACACATTGTAAATCTAATAAATATGAGTAACTGGAAAAATTAATTGAAACCACAAAATTAAATAAATCAAATAAATCAAAATGATAGGATGAAAGTGATATGATGAAATGATATGATATTTCAAGGTCAATCATTATTTTCGGTCTTAAGATTAAAGTTGTACCATATATATTAAATATTTTAAATTATATCTCTATTTTAACATTTTAATTTACCCTATATTCAAGCCATTTCAGAGTAAATATTATATGAATGTTTTTAAATGATATGCTATTTCTATGTTTACAATACATATAATTCAGGTATGCTTGTTTTTTGTTTAATATTGAGTTTCATAAATTAATGTTACATTCTTGGATAATAAAAATCCTCATTACAATTTAAGAAATACATAACATTTTCAAATATGCTATAAACCATTCCACTTTATTGTAAAAAACTTACTTTATAAAATAATTTGTATAAAGTATATTTAAAGATTTATTTATATTATTTTTGTATTAAAAGATATTTAATTGCTTCAGAAACAGATAAAATTAAAATAAATAAATTGAACATTTAAGAAAAAAATAATTGTAGCACAAATTAATGTTTTAAATAAAAATATTGAGCTTAATTTTGTGTTTTTTAATGAGTGTTTTGCTTACAAAAATCGAATAAGTGCAGTTTGAATTTGTCATTTATAAATATTTGAATGCAATTTATCCTTTTACTAATCTGAGTCAAGTTAGTTTTCTTGAACAAATATTTTTATCATTTAAAATAAAATAACGTTTTTCATTAATTGTGTCTTGATTAAAAAAAGTAAAGTAAGGTCTCTTTGAGTAAATTTAAACTATTAACTTTGTTGAAAAATATTATTTTTAATGAAACAAATAAGTTCTGCAATTTTTTATTCAGTTAAAATTGCAGTTTGATCTCTCTAATTTATTTAATTTTTTTAAAACTTCTAAGTTTGTTGTAATCTTAATTTTTGAACTATTAAAATTACAAAAAGAAAAATAGGAGCATTTCAAGGAATTGATAAGAAAAACAGATATTTAATAAATTTTTTATCTCTTAATTTTTATTATTTCAATTCGTGTTTTATTATTATTAACTATTTGAACCTATTTTCTGTAGATTGTTAAAAATAATTATAAAATGTTAGATTTACTTCCTTCCACTGATAAATTTTATTCAACTTAAAAAAAAATTAACTACATCCAGATGTAAAAAAAAAAAAAAAAAAAAATCTAATGGTAGTTTTTAAATAATGTGAATCTATGATGTACTATGACAAGAAAAGCAAATTTTTTCATTATATTTTATTTTTTACTTTTTTTAAATCATTAAAAATGTGAAAGGAGTTTATCTCTGAAGTAATAAATGTTTTATAAAATGGAAACCTGAAAATTCAATGTGTATTTAAATAAAAGAATCATTAACTTTTTTTTTTTAAATTTATCTTTACAGAATTGTGAAAAGTAAATAATAATAATAATAACGAAAATCTAGTAGTTAAGGATTTTATGCTGAAATGCATTTTTTCCAACCCTAATCTTCAGACTAGATGAAATTTTTGAGTTATTTTAATTTAGAATCTTGAATGAATTTATTGCATTATATTTTTAAAGAAAATAAAAAATATGTTTTGCCCGCCAAAAGGTAAATTTTTTTAAATTATTTAAAAAATGACTACAAAATGACTACTTTATTCCATTAAAATAGAATCGTTTAATTTTTTTAAGTCTGCCATATTTGTAGATGTTTAAGACATAAATTATTTATTTAAGTGTATCTGAAAACATTAAAGTGATGCAGAATATGGTTGAGTTCTATGGTAGTCATAAAATAAGTTCTATATATAAAAAGACATTACACAAATTGTTAAAGAAATGTTTTAACCAAAACAAATATGAAGAATATATTTTGAGGGTAATTATAAAAATAAATTCCGAGCTGTAACTAAGTTAATTATTCTACTACTACTACTAATTTTTTTTTTTCTTTCTAATGCAGCTGGCAAACACTTAGACAGCTTGGTCTTATATGCCTTAAGGCAAGCGCTGTACAGACGTACTCACTTTGCATTACCCAGGGGGCGCGTGTAACTTGAAGATAAGCCACGGACGTGGAGTAACAATGCCCCGCAACGCTGTACGATCCTATTAGACCGGGACCTACGGTTTAAAGTGGATTCAGAACCACTACAAACATTTATGGCACCGCCGGGACTCGAACCCGAAACATGTTGTACCGAGCGCCAGAGCGCTAGCCACTCGGTCATTCAGGCTACTACTAATAATAATAACTTTGGAAAAATCAAAGTAATGGTAAAACATAGAAAGCCATTCAGGGATTTAGACTAAGATGCATCAATAATGCATTTTTAGAATATTCACCATTTATTCTCGGAAATAAATAAATATTATAAGTAAAATTTTAATTGATTTTTTTTGTCTTGAAAAATATCTGATTTCATTCATTCGGTTTTTTTAGCCATTTTTGATGACTTTGTTTGGTACATTTATCTCGAACTGTCAAATGTAAGGATATTAGTAAAAATATTTATTGACGCTCTTTCCGAAGCAGAAATAGATCTGTCGACAGCATAAGAAGATCAATATATCCTATATATTGGATGCATCACAAGTTGTCGACAGATGCATATATATCCTACGTAACTATTTGTATATTTATATATTGGACAGCATATGGTGGATCCAATATGATGAGAAAGAAACAGAATTTGAAAATATAACTTTTTGCAGACGTAATGAAACTTATTTTCATCATATTGTTAACTATATTACTGTGCATGCTTTGAATAAAATGAAATTTGAATTATGATTAAATTAAGAAAATTTAATGTTATATTTATTATATTCTGTTTGACTTATTTGGGTTAACCTTGCAGAACTATGTGTGCTTGCTTAGTCGTATGAGTCCTTAAATGAACTTTTACATTTTTTAGGTGACCAACAAAAAAATTGGTATTGCATAATCTTCAGATGTTGACTTTTAAGATGATAGTTTTTTTACAGATTGTTATAGTAATTGAAATAACATTCTTGTTTTTGTTAAAAATACAGCTTGTGCCAATTGATGCCATCAAAGAATTAGAAGGTAAATTACAAATATTTAAAGGTTATGTGATAAAGAGTAATTTCTTTTATGTTTCTATCATAAACAAAATTAAGATTTTATTTAGAAATGCATGACATCTGGTAATGGTACAAAAATAATTTGAAATTGCTTTAAAAGCCCCAATAGAAGTTTATGCAGTTTCAGCAATCAAACACCACCAATCCAAAAACTTTATAAATACCAACTTATAAATTTTACAATGTTTGAATCTGTGAATTTGATAATTTTAAAATGCAACGAGTAGTTTTCAGTTAAGTTTGATTTGGATAAATTTTTATGGATTGAAAATGTGAATAAGATTTTTAAAAAGCAATAATAGAAGTTTATGCAATTTTGATTATTTGAAGTAATTGTACAGTTTACCCCAGTCAAAACACTTATAGCCAACAATAAATACACAAATGTACCATCAAGAAATTTGAAAATATTTGAATCCATGAACTTGATGATTTTGAAATGCAATTGGTGAATTTTCAGTTCTGTTTTTATTTCGAAAAAAAAATTATGGATTTAAGAATCTATCAAATAAAATAAATTAACAAATAGGTATAAAATTGATCAAGCTTTCAGTCGTAATATCAGAAAAATTATTTCTGTATCATTTTTAGAGTTACGAATTATAAATCAATCAAGATAAAATTATTCTGAATTTTATAATTTCTTTCAATTTTAAAATATATGCCGAAAACTTTTTTTCTGTTAATCGTAAAAAATAGGAATTATTATTGACAATTTTTTTCAGGAATATTGATTTTTGTGTGTGGTATGGTTTTCCCATAAATGCTGCAAGGAATTTTAATTCATCAGAACAGTTGTGGCATCGAAATAAACTATAAGAAAATTTATATCTTGAATCATTTTCAGAGTTACAAATTATAAGTCTTAAATAAAAAAATTAACGTTTAGAATCCAACAACAAAACTCTCAGAAGATTTATTTTATAAATTTATAGAGAATTTTATAAATTTCGGTTTTCTTTAATTATTCTCCATTTTTTATTCCGTTAATAACAAATAACTATAATTCTCGGTCGTTATTTCGACCACTGCGCTGTCCATGGTGGGATGTTATGCCTGATTAACTCGGCCTACTTCGAAACTTAGACTGGGAATCCAACGAAAATTGACCCATGCGTCTAGCTCCAACTAACATTCCGCGTTCATTTTTCCATCGTGCGGTATCACGTCAAAACCTCTTCACATGAATAACTTGAACAGAAATGAAAGCAAAGCACTGCGCATTTATACATGTTCTACGCGATGCTACTAAAAATTTGCATACATACATATATATTACATACATAAATAGACACGCAAGCGTAAATGAAGTTCTGCCTGACTGCTGTAGATGGTACAGAGGGATAAATTATTGTATAAAGTTTCAGGTTTATACTTAGAAGTTAAAATGCTTCTTTGGATCTGGAAATTAATTTCTAGATTTAGAAGATCAAAAGGAGGATACGCTATTTAGTTAGCGTTATTAGTTTTCGTTATTTAGTTAGCATATTTTAAATAAACCTATTTTTCATTTAGTATTCAAAACATCGTAATTTTTTTTTTTTTGTACAGGATAAATATTTTCAAATGAATTCTTGTGCAAAATAATCCTGCTGTTTATATATCAGCAAACACTGTAAATTTAAATAATTAAAATAAAATTTGAAGTAAAAATTTATATTAAAAACAAATAATGATTTTATTCAGATTTGATGCAAATCAAATCAGAATTTTCAAAAATAAATAACATTTACATGTTTTAAGATAGTATGTGTTTTTAATAATAATTTTATTTCAATGTGTTATATTATATTGCTATCATATATTATGCTTAACCATATAATATCAGCACTATGCTAAATTTTAAATTTAAGCAGGATAAAAAAAATTGTCAAATGGATGATTTTTCTTGCTAAAATATTTTATGGCACATCATTAATCAAATATAGAGACATTTGAGTTTGAGTCTATCAATGCATTTTTACTGTTATATCACATACTGAACACTAAAATCACTAATATAGACCCTATAATATCATTAATTATTTAAAAACTATGGTAATTTGGTGACTGAGTCTGTTGTCGAATATTTACCATTGCATCAGATTCATTGCACCTTCAGCAAACTCAAGTCCAGCCAGTTTCCAGGTACCACGCTTGTTTACGATCACTGATTGAGGGCACAGATTCCGATGAATCAGCTTGCATGTGTAATGGAAGAATCCCAACGCCTCAGTTATCTGTAACACAAATCAGATTTATTAGTACAATTAACTAGCATATTTAAGGCTACAAATCTGTAAGCAACAGCATTTTGATGTGTATAAGCTAGCTGTATTGATTCATTTCATTCTATACTTACCAACAGGGAGTTCTGAACATCATAATCCAGAAAGTTACTTTACGTTATTTTAAAGTCGCTTTTTCATTTTATTTTTAACTAATATTAATAAGTATTACTTTCGTGAAAGTGTTTGAGAGAAATATGTTCAGTCTTGTAAAGTGTCGCTTTCATGTTCGCTGTGTCTAGTGTGTAATATTAACCTAAAAGTACTCATGTACGTGTGGTATTCTTGTTTCAAAGAATTTAAGAATGAGTACATTTTCTTGTATCGATAGTGTCTGATAGAGTTTTGACTCTTTTCTTGACACTTCTTTAAATGAGTCGCTGTTACACTTAAAAGTCCTCCTGGAAGGCACATTTAACCTATCATGTTACATCTGTGGTTGACTGTAGCATACATTAACGGAATACGAGGTTCACCGTTATTAAAAAAAAAAGTCTCTGAACTAAAAAGGAACAAGAAAGCATTTTACCAAGTTACTATAATATTATATTTTTTTTCTTAACATTCTCTTTACGTATTATTAAGTATTATCTAAAACTTCGTAGAAATTCAATTTTATATTTGCTATGAAAGAAGTTCTGATTAAGTTTAATTTAAGGTTCATGCTAAGAAAAAAGGGGGAAAATAATCCTGTTTGTTATAAAAATGATAACATTTTCTTTACTTAGAAGATTAAGCATAATTTAAAAAATTAAGAATTCGGTATTTAGCACAAATTTTATTTTGAATTAATACAACAAAATTTACCCTGCAAAACAATTTTTTTCTATTTTCAAAATAAATTAAATACCTATATTGTTCTTAGTTTCATTATTTGGTGAGATATTTATACACTAAATTTAAAAATGTAATGATAATATCCATACAAATTGAGTCAATTTTCATTCTCACTTAATAATTACAATAAATTTTGGCAGTCGTTACGTATACATACATATACTAATGGAAAATCCCAATCCTAACACCCAGAAAAATTAGTTCAAAGGAATAAAATTTTAGTCAAAGAATCTTTGTAGATAGCATATTTATTTTATTAAATATTCCAAGATCACAAATTGAAACATGTGTGGAGAAAGCCATTTCACAAATGAAATGGTAGTACATTAATAAACAATGTAGTCACCTCGATTTGGAATGCAAGCATGTAAACTCTCGTGCAGGTGACGTATATCATTTTGAGGGACATAGTTCCATATCTGCTGCTCTTGGTCAGTCAATTCATTAAATGACTTTACAGTTGTAAATGACACTGGATTTGTTGTTTAATAAACCTGATCGACACTTTTATAGAACATTGTGAGTGACAGCAGCGATATGGAGACAAGTGTTTATCCTGTTGGAAAACCACACAATACCCTGCAAAAAACCCTGCAATATTTATCAAAAAATGGCAGCACAACCCATCCAATTACCTATCTTAGTACTAAACGGATCCGTTTAATCTTGCTGCCATTGTGCATGGGATAAGGACGAGTGTGCTACTGCTGTCCTAGGAAATTACTCCAAAGACCATAACTCATGG